>CAWVQA010000010.1:10000-47886 GCA_963932145.1 Acanthosepion lycidas | reverse complement strand
GTATCTCTCTCTTTTATATATATATATATATATATATATATATATATATATGGGAGATTGAAAAACAATTAAAGATTTAGAAACAGTTTCAAAAAATCATATATCAAAAATAAATATGATTTCAAAATTTAAAATATTATTATGGATTACATGTAATTGCATTCATGAGTCCCAGTATATATAGTTATAAATAATTATTGGCTAATTTTATCATTGTGATATTTTTGCATTATATCAAGTATTAAGAATATAGTAATTAGGGTCTGCAAATTGAAGAGAGTTATCAATAATAATGTTCTGACTTTTAATACTTGGTTATCCCCCTTTAGCCTCGCTCTGTTTTTCTCTCTCTATTTTCAAATGTACTTTTTTCACCTAAAATTTGGTGAGGTGCAAGCAAATTTTCATTCCGAAAATGTGGCCCAGAGAAAAAAAAGTTTGGGAACTACTGCCATCGACTATCAGAACTTCATAATTGTGTAACATTAAATGTAAATGTGGGATTCTTATATACCATTAAATGATATATATTAATTCTGTTTGTAACTCTTGTGTTACATTCCTAATAACTTGAAACTTATCAAAAGTAGGTTTTCTTAACAATTCTATAAAAATGTTTTGACTGTGTGTTTATGTTTTTAAAGAACAGCATAACTTTTATAAAACCATTTTACAGATGCACATATATATTGGAAAACAATATATAAATTTTTATATATCAAGAAAAATTTTACGATAATCTATGACAAAATAGAAAAAGTTTTCGTGTGATGCATTTCGTCCCTTAGGACTTCATCAAACTAAAGTGATGTTTAAGTTGATGCAATTACACATGTGCACAAAGGAGAGGTGGTGCAGAAATTTTAAAATTAAATTATTTTTTTTTTAATATGTGTTTTGTGCATAGAGTCTAGCTGATATCATTTAGTTTCTTTTTGTTCATATTTCCATCATTTTCAATATTAAGTATCCATATTTTAATAATAGATCTGCCAAGAAAGATGAAATGTAAGACCCTGAATATAAATTTACTGTGTATGATCTAGTAATTAAAGCACTTTTTATACATTTTTGTCTTAGTAAATTGTTCTCTCTTTTAATTAAACTATAATTTTTTTAAATAAAAAATCATGGTCAGACTTATTACAGTAAGTAAATTTTTCCACTTTGTCATAGATTTTCCTAAAAGTTACACAGATATAGATAAGAGAAATTTAACCTGGGGTAAATGTCATTTACTGTAAGACTTGAACCTTTGACATATATAAATGAAAACAGTTTAAAATCTTTTCTTCAATTTAATTCCTGCTCAAAAATTAACAATGCACTTTATTCAAAATAAGAGAAAATGGTACAACAAATAAAAGGAAAAAATAGTCAAAAAAAAAAAAAAAGTTGTTTGTCTCCCAATTCCAGAAAGGCAACCATAGGAATTGAGTCCAAGTCTCCTTCAAGACATTTCAAATATGTTACAAACTAAAAAATGTATCTGAAACCCAAACTATTTTACTGTTAAATAACCCTCGTTTGCAACAGACTGACACAGTGACCTTTGACCTAAATAAAGAAATCACATGCTGGTTCCATCATTGCAGAATGAAAGATGAGTACAATTTAAAAATAGGTGCATATTCTTGCTTAATTTTATATGTTACTTCACTTTTCTTTACAAAGTAGGCCAATGATTTTTTTCTTGAGGTCTTCAAATTCTTCATGTGTAAAAGTCACAGACTCCAGGATCTCATCTATTTCTGATTGTGACATTCTCTCATATGAGTCTTTGTCTGTAAAAGAAAGAAAAAAATATATTTCACACATTGTATTAGGAATATACTGTAAGTTAAGAAAATAACAAAACATGTTCAACAGAATAACCAAATGTATTTTAGCTTTTAAATTTTTATCTAAAATTTATCTCTTTTTTTCATACAGGGTTACTCCAAAAGTTTCTGTTTTGGTTGTTAGATGTCATTAGGAGCATTTAGTTAACTTTATTAAAAAATGTCACATTACAAAAAAGATTAATTGTTCTGTTTTGACATATCAACAAAAATATTTTTTAAAATATAAGGCTTGTAAACAATCGTTTGGATCATTGGTTCCATCATTCTCCAGTTATGCCTCTAGAATGGAATTATTTAATGCTACAATTTGTGGTATAGTTCAACTTCTATCAAGTTGGCTATGATAGTCTCTGCTTTTATCATATAGACTAGTCATATGAAAAAATCAGTGATGTATAAGGGCAAGGTTATTAAAATCAGTTAGAATATGTTCATTTTTTAGGAGAAATGAGTAAGTGATATTGGTGTTTCCTATTCTGGTTCTTTATAGGACAACTTCTTCCTTCTGAGAAAGACTGAGTTTTATGACATTCTCCTACAATTTTGTAAAGTTTGTTGTTTGGATGATAGTTTCATAACACTTGCCACTTGTTTCTAGTTGCTTTAAAGTCTGATAAGGGGATTTTCAAATTTGAAATGTTCACTTTTTGGGATTCCTTTGCTGCCATGTCAGCTTTTCCATTTTTTCCATTAAAAAAGTTCACATTTGTTTATAGTGTGACAACTGTCCTGTCAATGTGTATTTGTTACAAAAAATTGTCACATTTGGTGTATGTATACTGATCGATTTCCTCATTGAAGATAAAACATTTTTGGCATATCAAACTTTTATTTTAAAGAAAGATAAAAATTCACTTCAAATGCAAAAAGATTTGTGTCATTTACCGAGAAACTTCTGTGAATGATCATCTACATCAAAAGTGGTTTAGAAAGTTTTATGCAGTAGATTTCTTACTGAATGATAATTTATGGTCAGGCAGACCAGTTAAGGTTGATTGTGATCAAATAAAAATATTATTTTACAACAACATGGAATGCAAGAGGTCATGGTGCTAGTGAAATGATCACACCACAAATGTATGTCTTTATACAAGTGTTCAAAATCTTTTGCACTAACTTAGTTATCATAGTTGTTTTGATGTGTACCTGCTGCATCTGTTTCACTATTTCAAAAGAGTGAAAATATTGCATTTTGTGAAACAAGTTATATTGGGTAATGAAAAGTGGATACTTTACAACATGAAACGTAAGAGATCATTGGACTAGTGAAATGGATTATTATAAATGTCTGTCTCTTTCCAAAAAAGTAGATGCTATATATTTGGAACTGGAACTTTATTCTGACTTTCTTCCATAGAATCAAACAAATGATTTGAATAAACACTGATGCTCTCAATTAGACCAATTGAAGGCAACAATTAACAAAAAGCAATTAAAGAAACATTTGTAATTAGTTAAGAGGACAACTATAATATTCCATCAGGATAATTTTAGGTTACATGATTTTTTGAGACCAGGCAAAAATTGTTACAATTGCTTGGAAAATTTCCATTTATCTGCCACATTTAGCAAATATTAAACGTTCAAATTACAATTTATTCTGATTATTATGGAATTCACTTAATGAAAAAAAGTTAAATTTCCTAGGAGACCATTCCTAGGGTAGTTCCTTGCTGAGAAAGAATATTCTTGGAGAATAGAATTATTAAGTATCCTGAAATATTGTAGAAAATAAATGTAACAAAATGTTAAATATATTGTTTAATAAAGTTAATATTTTCAAATATCTTTTATTTTTATGTAATAAAAAACTTTTTTATGGTACCTAATACATATTTTGATTTATTGAATTCCATATTGAAAAACTTGTCAAAAGAAAGTCTGAAAATTATCTCCTGTTATATATGAAACTGAAGATTTGTATAACAATTATTAAGTACGCAAAAAATATTTATTGTAAATATTTTCTGTTAATAAAGAAGTGGGTCTTCTAAGCCTATCTACTCTGTATGTCATTGTAAATTATAAGTTATAGATAAATAAAGTTATGATTTTTTTAAAAATTTTGCATAAATATTAACATTAAATAATTACCATTGTCAAGTTATGTTTTTGAATAGAAGAATTGTTTAAAAATTTTGATAATTAATAATAAGACTTAATTTTATGTTTGTTTTTGTAATGTACAAAATATTTCTTAAGGACCTATTTCCTATATAGGATTTGGATTTTAAAAAAAATAATTTGAAAGTTTTTATCTTGAAATTTGGAGCTGAGAATAAATTTTGTGTTTTGCATGGATTCTTTTTTTTTTTAAATTTGTCACTTCTATAGTACATTCTAGTTTTGAGGCACTTCTGGCCGAGTGTGTGGCTTCTCTGTCATGCAGAGTTGTCCACCAAAATCAAATTCACACAATTGGAATTGTCAAACTGTCTTTGCTTTCTTGTAGGTGCTGACTAGAGACTAGACATTCTAGTACATTCCAACCTCTTTAATCCATGTTTGGAAGCATTAATGTTTGTTTCATTTCCTCTTTTAAGCTTTATTCTACCTTTGATAACACAGCAATATATATGTAGAATGCACTGGCAAAACTATGTTTACATAGGTTTTCTTTTTAGGGGTAATTTCTGTCAACCAGCATTTTCTGTGGTTTGATCACAAAGGTGTTGATTTAAAGAGGCTGACTGAGCTCTAATGAATTTTCAAATGAGGACTGTCTGATATCACTTCATTTTACAATTTTCAAAAACAACATTTTTGTATGTTTTATATTTCTAGATAGGTTGATGGGTAGCTTCTCCTCAAAGAGGTTTGATGCTCTCAAACATCAAGAGAAACTGAAATAGACTACCATTTTCCGCACAACAGAAGTAGAGGAGGGTCTTTGAAGAAATATAGTTTTATTCAATACATAAAGAGAAACAATTTATTAAATTAGGTTTATTCAATAAATGATGCTAGCATTTGAAAATCATTGGATTTGAACTCAAAAATAACTGAATGAAAACTGATTAAAACCAAGTAATATTTGAACATTTCATGTCACCCAACTAATCCTTTCCCCACAGAAGACTCAAAGATTTGACAGATACAGGCCAGATGATATGTTTGGCAAAATAATTAGTTCCTGAAAACAACAAAAAATGAGGTTAAATTCTGAATACTATTCAACTAATTTGATATTTTCTTTGGTCAATGAAAATGTGTGATTCATTTAAATCTCAGTTTCAAATTAGATCAGTAAAAAGTGTCATGGTCAAACATTAATATTTAACTTGTGATTTTGTGGATCAGTATGAAATATAATACTTGAATGCTTCAATTTTTTTATTTAAATGGACACATGGCAGCTGGTGGACCCAGTTACCTTTTGAATTCCAGTAGAGTTGCTGTTCAGACCAATGGCAATAGGACTCTGGTGACTTCAAACCAGCAGATAATTACTGTACCATTGACTTCAGAAATTAGTGCCTCTTGGAAAATTCCAGACAACATCACCAACAACAAGATGCTAAGTACTGAAATTTCTCATTCTTCAAATTTCAAAGATACAAGAATCTAAAAATTATCTAACCAAGATGATATGAGTAAAAAATTTGAATCTAGTAGCAACAATTTGTAAAGAGGAAACATTTGTATTTGAGACTAAAGGGAAAGGTCTACTCTTAAAAACAATATACTTCTCATGAAAAGTGTTATACATAAGACTAGAAGTAGGTAAGTCAAACTGTAGGGCAAACCATCAGATAACTGAATGATAAATATAACAAAAATCTATTTAGGTTAGTTTAAGTTAACAATTGTAGTTATAGTAGAATTGTTTGAGAAAATATGTATTATTTATCAGTAAGCTTTACTGAGCTCTGCATATCAACAGAGCTCTCCTGAATATGTGTTCAGGGCAGATTCATTAATGTAGAAGATGGATCATACCATATTCTCCCCTGTCTTATTCTTACAGAGTGGAGAAGTCCCTGAATTGAGCAGTCATTCTTTTGCTGTCTGTGAGGCCATGGCAGAGACCCAGGAGCATGATGTCTTCCTCTTTCTCGCTAGAACTGGATTTAATCTTGCTGCATTTTTGTAATCTTCTACAAGTGGATTGCTTGTCCTCTGACATATCAATAGGTGGGTGGGCTCTTTTCTGTGAAACCTGTTCGCCATTTGAGGGTTCCACAAGGGTTCCTCGTAATTTTCATAAGGAGACCATGTTTCTGTTTCTTTGTAGTCAGTCGAAGTGTCCTGAGGACAGCTCTCACTTAGGCTTGTGGGTCTTAATTCATCCTCTGCTGGAGCAAAGTCCTTCAGTGAGACTGTTTTCCCGTCCATCAGGGTAATAGACATGCACATGCTGGGGGTTAGTGTCTAGAAGCTCCACTTGATTCACCTGTGGTTCATTCTTATTCAGATACTTGTGTCGTTTTAGTAATATAACTCTGGTTTAAGAGCCAAGATGGTAGGGATGCCCCAGTCAAACTTCTAGGAGATGGGAGGAACTGTTCTCAATTCTCCAAAGTTACTCCTTTATTAGCATCTGCTAGTTGAAGAGTTTTTCAAATTATTCCATTATACTTCTCACACTGGCCATTACCTTGAGGGTCATATGGAGTTCTACTTACAGCTACTCCTTGCTATTGTAGGAATCACTGTATGCCCATAAGCATATCCTCAACTGAGTTCCTCTCTGCCCGAAGCAGAGAGGTCAACTAGCAGAGCTTTAATGAATATCAGCAGAATTCTCCTGAATATATGTGTTCAGGACAGATCCATTAATGGTGGAAATGGATCATACCACAGTAATAGCCTCTAAATCATAAAGATAGGAGTGACCAGCTCTGGCCATCTTGCCACAGTTCATTTAACTATTTTTCCCTAACCCAAATAGGCTTATTCTGTAACTAGAAACAGTCAACCATAAAAATTATATTTGATTTTAGCAATCATTAAGCTAAAGTATAATTTAGGATGAGACCAGGTATATAACAATTTTTTAGGTAAAATAAAATGAACATTTCAATTGTGTTTAAATCAAGCTTGTTTATTTCTTGTGAATTTTGCTACTGAGAAAGAACAATTAGCACAATGGTTGATAATTACAATTCATGTAATAATTCTCATTTCTGCTGAGACCTGGGAAGAACTGTGAACGGCTCATATGATGATGTCACCCTCACGGTTCAAAATTAACTGTCTTTTCATCCCAGTGATGAAAAACATTAATTTGGGATAACTGGTTATTTGAGTGGGGATGATGTCAGGATGATATAAAATTTTAAATTAACTTAAATTAAAATTCTGTTATTTTTTCTAAAAGTAACTAATTTCTTAAAATTAAAAGAAATTCTTATTTCTCACCAACCATGGTAAGCCTTTAATAAATGGTATGAGTACACACACAAACAAAGCTTAAGCACATCTTTTTAAACTGATGAATGAAAATCTCAATAAAAAATGAAGGTTGAAGGGCTTAAATTTAGATATTTGTATTATTTATCTCATTGTAAGAACTAATTTTGCTTTAATAAGCAAAGTAAGAAAATTATATTTTTACTGTTGATTTTTGGTTAAGAAACTTGAATGTACATAACAAACAGTTGTGTATTATGTTTTCTGTTTATCCTAAACTAAATTGAAAATACAAGGGAGAATTTAAAAATTGATAGACAAACATGAAAAATTTAGTCACAATATGAGGCAGATCAAATTGTAAATTAAAATCTTGATAAAAACTTTAAAAATTGTTTGCTTGTAAATAATTGAAATGTGTTAATATTCCATATATAGAAAATGAATGCATAAAGTACAATTCTTCAAGTATGATTAAAGTTACTCTGAGTGAAAATTAATTAAAAAGAACATTTTCATATAAAATAATTGAATGTGATTTAATCAGAATGCTTAAATAAAAATAAACTTGTGATTTATAAAAAAATTGCAGTAAAATTTAATTTAATGTATTCTTGCATTTATTCATGTTTAAAACACTAATATTTTTAGTTTTTTGATTTATTTCCTAAATATTTTAATGATGCTTTTATTGTGTTACTAATAATTATTAATGATAAAGTTTAAGAAAGAACGTTTGGATTTTGGGACAGTTTGACATTTTCTGATGATGACTAAAGTTGTTTTTCAGGATGGTTCTGGAACAATGGTGAAAAAAGTTAATCTAGTGCTGGCCACTCAAATCAGACAATGTAGATAGAGAAGGAACTCTTGTTCTTTTATCAAACTACGACTGAACATCTAACAATATACTGTATTCAATGATTTCCCTAGTTTTGCCAGACTGGGGCGGGGTCATTATCCAACTATTATTACAGAGTTAAAAAAATAGGAAATGCATTTATATGGTAATCACATGAGGCTTTATAAAAGATTTAATATGCAGAAAAATATTTCTGGTGAAATGGATTTAATTTGGAGTCAGGCGATGGAAGCCAAATAATGACGCATTTGAACATGGTGTTTATAATCACCAGGTCAAGGTCAAAAACTAATAAACTAGTAATATGAATAATCAGTTATTTAATTAACTTTTTTAAGAATGAATAAAACTTTTTTTCAAATTCAGTTGTTTGTATTGTAAAAGTCTATGACATTATTGTCTTGATAGCAAGAAATTGTGTGATAGATTTATAGAAAGATTATTCACAGCGTGTTTGTACATACATGTCAAATAATAGCTGTAACTTCATTTTAATAGTGATTTTTTTTCAAATCCCACATTAGTAAAATAGGAAGAGTATAAAAACTTTATTTTTATTACTGTTAGTTTTTAGTATAATAAATAAATGTTTAATCATCTAGGTTGATTTTTTTTGTACACATTCTTTTGAAAGAAGTGTATTTTTAAGACAGCCAGACAGTTTGTGAACACATGTATATCTTTTAGGCTCAATGGTTTAAAACAGCCAAAATTGCTAAGGATTCATTTCCCCTCTCCACCACCTTAACCAGGTATTGAACTATCACTCTTTGGGTCCTGTCACTGGTTATAACTAACACCTTTATCCATTGTCCCATGTGTCCTTGAGGACATCTGTGTATGAATCTCTGGGTATTATAAACCTAATGTCTTCAGCACTCATTTTTTTACCAGTGCTTACATTGCAATATTTGCTGTTATCATTTCATGTTTTTTTACCAGAGCTCATATTGCAATTTTCGTTCTTATTATTGCTTTTCTCTGGCACTCCTTATTACTGGTACTGCTTATACTGACCAATTCTTTATCTAATGTCTCTGGTTCACCACTTATGACTTTTGCTTGGTGTTGTAAGCATTACAAAAATCTCCTGAACTGACCAAGCATAGAAATGAATATAATTTTAGAATAGTTAAGCAAAATGTTTAAACTTGATTACAGAAAGTAACCTTCAAAATCTCATGATTCTTCATTATGATTAAGTATTTTAAATGTAAACTTTTGGGAAAAGGATTAATGTCTTATTAGGTGAAATATAGAAAACAAACATTTTAATTTTCACATTAACTTTATTAAACAATATATTTACTGTTTTGTTATGTTTATATCTACCGTAATTCATGCAACTTTGTAATTCTATTCTCCAAGAATATTCTTTCTCAGCAAGGAACTTCCCTAGGAATGGTCTCCTAGGAAATTTAACTTTTTTTTCATTAAGTGAATTCCATAATAATCAGAATAAATTGTAATTTGAACGTTTAATATTTGCTAAATGTGGCAGATAAATGGAAATTTTCCAAGCAAATGTAACAATTTTTGCCTGGTCTCAAAAAATCATGTAACCTAAAATTATCCTGATGGAATATTATAGTTGTCCTCTTAACTAATTACAAATGCTTCTTTAATTGCTTTTTGTTAATTGTTGCCTTCAATTGGTCTAATTGAGAACATCAGTATTTATTCAAATCATTTGTTTGATTCTATGGAAGAAGGTCATAGTAAAGGCCTCCCTTCCAGTCCCACCACATATATAGCATCTACTTTTTTATATAGAGACAGACATTTGTAATAATCCATTTCACTAGTCCAATGATTTCTTGCATTCCATGTTGTAAAGTATCCACTTTTCATTACCCAATACAATTTGTTTCACAAAATGCAATATTTTCACTCTTTTGAAATAGTGAACCAGATGCAGCAGGTACACATCAAAACAACTATGATAACTAAGTTAGTGCAAAAGATTTTGAACACTTGAGTTGGATACCTTATGTATGTTGATCATCTCTTGTATTGTATAATGATTATTTTTCAAGTAATATCTTTATTTGATTGCTATCAACTGCCAATGGTTTCCCTGACTATGAATCATCATTCAGTATGAAATTTTGCAAACCATTTTTTTACATGTTCACTCACTCACAGTACCTTTTCTATAAACTGTTTTTTATGGTCAAATCATACTGAAAACACTGATTTTTGTTCAATTATTATACTTAAGTAGTGTTGAGCCCAGTCAGTACTTAGATAGGGGACAGCTTTGGAACACCGGATACTGTAAGTGACTTCCTATAATCTAAAATATGTTTCAGCTTTCAATAACCAACAAAAGGTTGAAAATCCATAACAAAAAAACAAATCACTCAATGCATAAACTGTCACAATACATTCAAAAGCAATCTTTTGGGATAAAGTTAATTAAAACTAAATGCTCCTAATGCCATCAAATGACAAAAATAGAATTAACATTTTGATGAACCCAATATTTAATAAACAGAATTAACTTTTTAGACTACCCAATTCAATTTACACACGCAAGAAAATAAATGAAAAATCCTGGAAGACATTTTTTTTAAATCTATAAACAAATAAAGTTTTGTAAAAAAAAAAAAAAAATGGAATTCCTTATTTCATAATTTATACTGAAGAATAATTCATACCTTTAACAGGTAACTGACCTCCCATTTCAACAAGAGCCACATTGACATGTTCAAATTCTTTGGCTCCTGTAATAAAAATAATAAAAGAATCAGAAGTTAATAAAATTAGAGGTATTTTTAGCATTTCTGAAAATACATTTTAGAAATAATAAACAGTTTATTAATTAATTAATTAATTATAAACAAATATTTACAATGAGACCAAGAAATAATTTTGGTGTTAATAGTAGATGGAATTGCTATAACAACTTCAAGTAAAATAAAATTTTTCACCAAATAAATTGTTCTTTTTTATTTTATATATTATCACAATGTGTAACTTGGATTAAAATCAGTTTTTTCTCCATTTCAGTTATCCTCTTTACAAAAATAAATATAATTTTTCAATTTATACACATAATTCATAATTTGTCTGTTCATCAGAAGGAAATTTGGCATATCCTTTCTACATATGAATAATATAAACATTTTTATTCTTTTAATTTTATCCATTTTCCATGTTTTGATATAGCAAGCAGGTTCTTATTGAAGATTATCTCTAGTAGTACTTGCACATGATGGCATCAAGTATAATGTGATTGTGTAACGTTGGTGAGTATGAAGTTCTTAATTCCCATTTCTGATTTGCCTGGGTGAAGATTGCATCATATTTGTTCAGTATAGAAAATGATAATAATCATAATGCATCTACAGTAAAAAAAAAAAAAAAAAAAAAATATGCCTCATTACTCACTTTTGAATAACTTATAAATGGTATATCCAAGAGTGTATGTGTGTGTATATATTTCTAAGGAATTAATGGATTTATTTTTAATCCACATTTCTTATTACTTCAAACCTTATCATAGTGGATACTCATATTTGAAATAAATGCTCCATTTGTATTTAAAAAATGTGTATTAAGTCTGTCTCAACTTGAACTATTAGCAGCATTTAAGAAGATGTGTTCTTCAACAGATATCAAACTTGCATCCCCCTTTGTAGGGAAAACTAATGCTTGATCCCACATGCTTTACCTCTCAGACAAAAAGAATGTCACAGTAAGCAAGGCTCTATTTTCCCTTTTTAAGGAAAGCTCATCTTCTTCACTCAGATTATTTTCCCCAAAGCTTCATATCTACTCAGTTTTGTATCCAGAAATGTAAACAAAGCAATTTCTAAAGAATTAATGGATTTATTTTTAATCCAAAATTTTTTACTACTTCAGCAATTATTATAGTGGACACTCATATTTGAAATAGAAGTTCCCATTTTTATTTTATTACAGTGTGTATTAGGCTATTGGTCATAGCCAGACTAGAATAGACACTGTTTAAAATAAACATGGGGTGTTTATTTCAAATACAAGCATCCACAATAATAACGTTTGAAGTAATATATACAAACACATTTTATTAAGTTCAACTGACAATATGTGTTGGCTTGGTATTTTATTAAAGATCACATATAAGTTGTCACACATCTGGATAAAATTTGAGGAAAAACTATCATAATGTTTTTGTTCAAGTACTTTTCACTATCTCTAGTCACCAGAAACATTAATGTTATTGAGAAAAGTTTTTTTTATCTTCATCCTGGTATTTCAAGAGCCCTACATTTCTAATTCAAATATATAGGCGTCACAAGTGATATCATATGTAGGATGTTTTTGCTTTTTTAAATTAGTCTCCTAAAACAAAAAAGTCACAAAACTTGATAGTGATTGAGAACAAGGAAATTATTGAATTTTAAAAAATATTTTTAAAATTTCTTCCCTCTGAGAAAAGACATTATTGTTAATTTGGATTTGTTTCTTTTGTAAAATGATAGCTTGGAGTATTTTGATACTGTCTTTACCGTGAGTGTAGTACAGTATTTTAGATAATGGGTGCTAATCATCTCAGCAAAAAAAAAAAAAATTCTTTCCAATCAATTTAAATTAGTTTTTGAAATACAGCAAAGTATTTTGCTTACTGGAAATATTAAATTTAATCTATTAACTTGAAATTAAAACCAAAATAAAAGCTTCAAGAAAGGTTTTTCATTTTTAAAAATTTATTTTAAATCTTAGATATCATTTTGTATGAAGGTAAATAATTTTAGTATTATCTATTAATGTTAACAGACATATTTTGGTTGTTTCTTTAAAAGTTGTGTATGTGTATTGTGGTGTAATGGACATAGGCTCAAAATGAGATATGGGAGATCTGAGTTCAAATTCCAGTAAGGTTTGTTACAATCACTTGTGCACAAATACCCTTGGGAAAGGTATTAGTGCATTTCTCTATCAAATCTATGGGCGGATTAGCAGAACAGACTGAGTCCTATAGCCTTGGTTGGCAATCATTCTAACTCAAAAAGAAATGGCAACCTGCTGTGGGAAAATCTTCTGCCTCGTCAGCCACAAATAAAAAAGAGACATGGTTGCCCAAGTGTGTATCAAGTATATTGTTAGAAAACATAGAAATTTGCTGTCAGATATGAAAAATACAATTACAAGGCAAACAAAATTTCCTAGGTGTTCACTTTAAAATACCTCATATACACACACATATATATCAAAATACACAATAATGACAGAAATCATCTTGTGTATGTATGTGCATAAATAAAAGAAATTAGGTTAGTTGTGTGTGCATATAATTGCTACATTAAATACAATAAAACCCAAACCAATCAACAAAGTTAATGCTTAGTTCTTCTTCTTCCAAAACCTAAGACTATAAGTGATTCTATTTCTAAGGATATTGCAGCAGATAAAAACTGGTTGAGGTTTAAGTTTTATGACTAATGCATTTCAAACATTCAAAGAACAAAACACATAGCAATTTTTTGTCAATTAATTACAATGTCTCTCTCTCTCATATATATATATATATATATATATATATATATATATATATATATATATATATATGAGAGATACATTGTAATTTAATTATAATATATACTCATGTTCCACAATCTGCTATGCTCTTCCAAATTTTCTATCAACTTAGTCTCTATTTTGCATAAGGTTCATTCCAAACACCATTTGCAAGTATTGAATACATGTACAGTAATTTGTTTTAATTCATAACTAATTATTAAATAAATAAACTAAAGTATACTTCAATAAACAAAATGTTCAATAGAATGCTAGGATATTGTTACTCAGTAAACAAAATTCTGTAAATAAAAAAAACAAGAAAACATAAAAGCTTTTTCACCCTCCCCTCGGAATTCCCTTGGGAGGAATTCACCCCTGGTGGAGAATTCCTGGTCTAAGGAATGTATGAAGAATTTCATAAGATATATGAGGGAGTGCTGAAAAGGCCCCAAAATCTGACCAAATATCATATTTTTTTTCTTTTGGAAGAGTTTCAGCCCCCATCTCATGTATGTGATACAAAAAAAGGTATTTTATAACAAGGAATCATTTCTGGAATCTTTTTGCACCTTTACAAATAAGCCTGATGAAAAATCTTAAGAATATTTTCTAATTTCTTGTTAACCTTTATATAAAGAAAGCATGTTCTAGTTTCATTAGCCAGATATGTCAGACTCTTAAAACTGATCACATAGTCATGTGTTTGTTTTCCCACTTGAAAAAAAAAAAAAAAAACATTTTTTACTCCATTCCACTCCATGAACTGCAGGCTGGCATATCAGCTGAAAGAGAAATACACACTTGACTTCATCAAAGACTATACTGAATTTCTCTTTAACCAACTTCACTTTGATGTACTTTTAGAAACATCTCATGACTAACTGAAGCCTGACTTCCACTGGTGACAATATCAGTATTGTATCAGCTGAAATTTTTCTTAAATTTTTAAATATATCTCATCATTTTCTGCTTTGGTTCTAAACATTAAACAACATCACTGGGATTTATAACTCAACATGACATACAAGTATTAGGTTGAGTCATAAAGAATTCCCATTTTTGTTTATTAACTTTATTTTTCTGAAAACAGAAATTACTTAAGACTCAACCTAATATTTATTTGGCCCAAGCATATAAAATTTGAATGTCTTTCTTTTCTATTTGGTTGGGTTATAAATAATTTCTGGTTTTGTTTATCAACTTTATTCTTCAAAATATTACAATTGTTTTCCAAAAATGGAATTAACATAATATTTACATCAATTATAAGAAGATGCCGTCCTCATTTGTGTAAAAACAACACAAATTGGATGAGTCCCTGGTCTCGTTAGAAAACAGATAAACTTAAATTGTAATTTAGTATTAATGAGTTTGGTTGTTTCATAAATGTGACCAGCAGCCAAAGTAGCTTTAATTGAAAGACTATCATTATAATAAAAAAAATGTGAGAACCTAATTACATAATAAAAAATTTCAATAATGAAACTTTAAATTTTCTTGCCTTTGAATTTTCTTCTTGGCCACAAATAGGCAC
Organism: Acanthosepion lycidas; assembly: GCA_963932145.1. NCBI lineage: Eukaryota > Metazoa > Mollusca > Cephalopoda > Sepiida > Sepiidae > Acanthosepion > Acanthosepion lycidas. The sequence goes on along the minus strand of CAWVQA010000010.1, from coordinate 32,786 downwards.
AGACTGTATTTTTACAATTTCCTCTACATGTTCCAAGCACAGATCCACGAGACATGAGAAGGTTGTGTGCAATCTCAGCTTCCTGGAAGAACTTTGTTATGGTCTTTATTGTTCTGTGTGGAAAGTAAGAGAGACAAAATAAGATATTATACATAAATGTTACACAAGTGATGTTTAACTTATGTTATTCTTTAAGAGAAACATTTTTGCACAATGGTAGAAAAAACAAGGCTTAAAAAATAAACATGAAGGGGAATGCATTGTCACAAGTATGTCACTTATCTGCATTAGATTGAAATCTTTTCTCTTCATATCAGATTTTTTAACCAATATACAACAATATAAGCAAAAGATAATCTGTGACACTGGTAAAAGAAAAGGGTTAATTTAGAATATGAGTTAGAACAGATGAAAAGGGTTAACAGCATGAATAATATAAAATATAAACTGAAAGAAGGAAGAAAAGACAGGCCAAGAAAAATGGCCTTACTGGTTTTGAGAAAAAGATATTATCAAAGGGCCACCTGGAAAATTTAAACCAACAAGGGCTGGTGAGAAATAGTGAAAGTACTCTCAAAATCAGTTGAGAATTTTGGAAATAAAGCAGAAATGGAGAAATTATTTTATGTCTGCATACTAAAGTGCCTCCTGATTGCCAGGCAGAAGAAGAGGTCAGTTGAGATATATTTGGTAATTTTGAAGACAAATGCAGAATCAAGAAACTGATTTATACCTACCTGTTGAAAAGTGGGAAATGTAAACAACTCAAGAAATAGGATTTTTTTGAGATAAGAAGCGAACCTGTAAGGTTTATAAGTACGATTAAGTGAATGAGATATGGAGACAAATACTTGCTAATAGCTGTTGCAAAAAACAGCTGGTAAATTTCTGATTATGTAGACAAAACCAGGAGCTGCAGAAAAATTCATTGTTGAAAATTAAAGATAATCACAATTAATGACTAAAAGTTAAGACCACCTTTTAGTCTACATGGTTTAAGAATCAGATTTGTCAAAAAGACAGCCATGGTAACGGGCTTAGATGAGATACTAAGAGATGGAAAAATTACCTACATCCACTGGGAAGTAATGGTGTGAGGCCTAAATAAGAAAAGACATGAGTCATATGGGCGGGCCAATACCTGCAACCACTACCCATAGGAGAAAGAGATCTCCCAAATTTGGAGAGATAATTAATTTCATGAACCAGACAACAAAGAACTTTTGTTCAAATCAATACAGAAATCTGGGGAACCCCCAAATCACCAAACACTATCAGCCCCCACTCCAATCTTGAATCAAAGTCAATGTAAGCAGAGCGTTTAAATGATCTAGACAGATAGAGAAACGCAAATGAGAAAAGACAGCAGTAGACGAAAATGCTGCTGAGACCAATGTGACTTGCTGCCAAGAGAATTCATGACTGAGCCCAGTTCCAAAAGTTAGCAATGATAGGCAAAGTGTCGCTAAAAGGGATTTTAGTGAGAAGGGTTAATTTTTGTTATACCAAGAACTACATTAAACCAAATTGAAAATTAACCCAAAGACATTTTCGTTTTTATTACATCTGTAAAGACATTTCTATTTTTTCATCATCATAGCACAGCTCACCATGATCTGAATCATCACTACAATTAATCTGATTCCTACCGCTGCCGCTGACATTAATCGATTCCTACCAGCTCAGTGATCAAGAAACACAACATGGGTGGAGCAAGGTGTGAACCAAAGTGGACAACAACCAATGACCATCAACCTGCAACAGTATCAAACAGTTTGTGGTTAACCCAGAATTGATCACTGGGGTGCTGTGTTATAAATTTACAATGATCAAAACACATTTGTAGAATAGTATGGGATTCATACCAGGAAATACCAGAAATTTGAATTTAATCTCCATCAAGAACATTTGATCTAAGAAGAGTTGATCTGTGGTGACCAATATGTACTGGGTTCACCCAAAGAGATATCAAAGTAAGATTTGTACTTGGTGTCACCTCAATACATCAAAAGACTTAGATGCCTCCAGAGTTGATAGGTGACCTCAAAGCCACCAAGTATAGAATTGTGTTTTGAAGTATACACCAACACAAACAAAAAGTGAACCCAACTGCACTTAGGATATACAAGCAATGATTTTATGCATGAAAAATGTAATCTCATATTCTTATCATTCCAGTAGAAATAACACTATAACATTCCAGTAGAAACCTTGAATATATTGAATACAGAATAAGAAAAGAAAATATATTAATTAGTTTCAACTATGAATTTATATATACTTGATGAAAAGTACCATCTTCAAAAGTCACAAACTCTCCTTCTGGTTCTTTATGTTTTGATTTTTAATTTAATGCTGTTATTTAATAACCACTGGTATTTCAAAAAGCAAAATTACAGATTTCTTCAAAGTCCAACAATTGAGCCTGATTAATTGTCATTGAATGTCAGATTTTATAAAGCTAAGAGAACCATTAATATATCTGTAAGCTTCAAGGTAATATGTAACAGCCTGGTGTAATGTTCACAGCCTGTGGAACCATTGAAAAGTGACTGAAATCATACCACATCACATGAGTGAAATTGAGATGAAACTGTTTGGAAGCAGTCTGTGGTTGTGATAGCATGAAGTCACAAGTCCTCACCTAAGCCATAGTTGGCATTCTATCTAAAGATGGTATCTCGATAAAAACACTGGCCATTCATTGGCAAAAAAACAGAAATTCACAATGAATCAAATTCTTAAAGAAATAAGTCAAATGAGCTTACAAACTGCCACAGGCAGAAAAAGCATATGATAATGCTAAGTTTGATACAAGACTACTTTTTATGGAAGATACATTGAGGGATCAAACTTACTCAGTTGTAATTATGTTATTATACTATGAAATTGTTAGGTATAAACTTAATAGTGTGCTTACTTGACAAATGATGAAATGGTTTGCCCATCTAACTGGAATACAAATCCTCGAACTGGCCAGTCAATTAATTCATAGATGGAGTTGGATAATTTAAATGTATTCTGGAATGAAAAAAACAAAACAAAAAGATAAATGGTTATTTTTGTAACAGATAAATTAACAAGTGACAATAATAAAGGAAAAATAAGCCATAATTGTATGTTTGTACAATAAATATAAATAAAGGAAGAATGAATTTCATTTTTAGATAAAAGTATAACAATATCAATTTATATAAATGCTAAAAGCAATCTTTTCATATAGCAGCAGATACTGCATTAGCTAGAACACACATTATTATTCACAAATATTTTAATCCAAAGATAGTATTAACAAAGCCATTTTTAATTGGCATAAATTGGAGAACCAAATTGTAAAGATATATTTTAATGAAGAGATACAAGAACAGACAGCCTTTTGAATAAGTTTTGTACTTATTCCAAAAAATCTTATTTTTTTGTGTATGTATGACCTGTATTTTAGATTTATTTTGGTTTGTTCTTTTCATTTTTTAGGTATTCTCTTATGAACAGTACAAGGACTGAAATAAAAATGTAAAATATATTTATAAAATGTTAAAATTTGCAAATTTTTCTACCAGAGATGATGAAAATTTCACTGAAATTTAAATATTAAAGATTTAAGCTGTTGAAAACTGAATAAGGTAACTACCCCCACCAATTTTATGCAGCATTTTTATTTTTTGTATATAAAAAATTATTTATGTTTGAGATCAGAATTTGTGAAATTCTTGGAAATTTTTACATAGATGATTTTTTATTATTATGCTGTGTTGAAGCTTTGCTTCTTTCAAAGATAAAGGCATATGAATAAAGACAAAAGGAAAACTTTTCTTTACAGATACATTTTGTCCTCTGATTGACTTTATCAAGATAAATATAATGAATTTATATTGCAACATGTATTTCTAAACAGAAGTAAAAAATATCAAAGTTTCCAAATTTTAAAATTTAAGAACTATGGAGAATGTTAAATTATGTAATTTAATGCCTAATAAATGAAAGTAACCAAATAATGTTAATGTTGTTGTTGAATTTTATTTCTTATTTGTTTATATATATTTATTTATTTTTTATTAATGTAATTATTATTTATTATTTTATATTAATTTGATAAATTATTTATGTATGTTTTTATTTTAAATAATAGGTCTTTTAATTTTGAAAAGATTTTATAGTCATGTATGTTTGTTTAGGAAAAGAGTATTTCTTTTAAGAAAGGAGATATTTGAAAAAATCTAGAGTGTAAATTTAACATTTTGAGGAGAATCAATAACAGCACTCTCAAGAACTTTTTGTCTAATTAAATTATTTTATCTTTTAATAAATGTAGCTTTCTTGAGATTGAAGTTGTGGTTGAACTTATTTCTGTGTATAACTAATGCATTTGATAAATTATCTTTTTGTGTTAAAAAATATGTTATTTTTAATTTCTGCAAGTTTCCCCAGTATATTGTAAGGGACAGTTGTGACAGTTTATTTTATATATACCTGATTCAGAATTATTATTCTTATATAAGTGCATACCTAACTGAAATATAACTTTATATAAATATAATTTCCCTGTTTGTTTAGATTCTATTATAAAAACCTTGAAGAAAGTGAGTTGAATAGTAAGTCCTCAAGATATACAGTTACATGAATAACAGCAGGAATTAGACTTAAGGTCATTCTTTATGAATTTTTTTTTTAATAATTAGCTCTTTTAATTGTACTTTGCCTAGTTTATATTTAAAGAGTAGGAAATGTTTGAGATCCCTCAAGATAAAATAATTTTTAAGAAAGGAAATACCAGTAAATGAACTGTCCTAAGTACATACACCCACAAATGTATATTAGTTACATATATAGGGTGCAATGGATAAATTGGTGTCTAAATTATGCAAAAATGAAAATAACACTGACATCTCATTTTTAACAGATATATTAAAATTTCACAAAAATATCTTGAAATACTAAAGAGTACATTTATTCAATAAAATCGCAATTGGCTTTAACCATGGCCTCCAGACAACTTCAGAATTTCCTGCAACTCTTCTGGATTGTTCCCTTGTTTAAGTTGCTGAATTCTGCAATAATCCTTGCTTTCAGTTCATCTTTCGTGTTACAAGGAGTTTTGTTGGTCTTTCACTCAACTGCGCCCCACACATAATAATCAAAGGGGTTTCAGTCTGGGTTAGTTAACTGGCCAGATATAAGGGTTGATGTGGTCACAGAAATTGTCTGACAGCCATGACTGGGTTCTCCTGCTTGTGTGGCATGGTGCAGAGTCCTATTGCCAGACATATGGTCTTCCAGCAGCTACCCTCTTGAACTACGGCAGCACTAACTCCTTAAGGCAATTGATGTAGGCCTTCATGCTGAGTCTGAAGCCCCTCACCAACAAATTTGGGAGTTCTTTTCTTATCAGAATGATTAGAATGAATTTTCTGAGCTGCCATACCTTTGTAATCACCATTAGGCTCATTCAACTCTTTCCAAATCTTCTGCACTGTCCTCAGATTGACACCCAAACATTCTGAAATGTTCATATTGGAGCTTCTGGAGTGAATGCCAAGTAGTACAGCATGCCATTTCAAAATTTCTGGCAGAGTGAATTGTGTCATGGTGCCTTTTTTCTCCCAGACAGTGCCCAACTGACCCTACTATATGCAGTTGACAAAAATCAAAACAATGCGTGAAATTAAAGAATGGCGACAATCTACCCATCATACCCTCTGTGCATGTGTGTGTGTATATGTATATATATATATATATATATATATATATATATATATTATATAATAAATGCGAATATCAGTGTGTCACACTTTTTTAATTAAAGTGACACAACTCTCTAACTGTCAATAGCTCATGTTACAGAAATTTTGAGTTCCCAAGTTTTCATTTATGAGATTGTTTTTGATGATTTTTTATGTGATTTTCTGTGACAATTTTTTTTTGTACCACAACAATTTCTATAACTTGGTAAATAAATTTGTGAATAACTGAAATTAATTACAAAATCCAGCAAAAGTCACCCCTGCAATAAAAATAATTGTTTGTACAGAAAGTTAGGATCTAAGCACATCAAATTGTCTTTAAATTAAGAAGAATTATCGTTGAACTTTTAAAAGGTAATCTTAAATATTAATGCAGTACTTAAATGGAGTGATCAATTTTGAGTTCTTCTGTAGTTTATTGTTGCCTATCGTATGCAGCAGCAGTATGCCTCGCAAAAAGAAATCTCCACCAAAAGAGGATCAGATTCCAATCAAAAGAGCCAAAGCTGCAGCAAGGAAAAGAAAGTCCTGTTCAAATGAAAAACTATATCAAACAGCAATCATGAGAGCTTCCAATGCTGAGAATATGCAAAGACTTAGGGACTCTCAAATTCCTGAACAAGCTGAAGGCTCAATCAAGAGCCCTCTGCAGGAGCTAGCTTAAATGCCGCCTAATAGGACAACTTTAATGTCCACTTTTATATTTACATATACTCCATCCCTGATATTGAGCACTTTCATCCATAAATATACCAATCTATAAAAATAAATTTTATGTGTGTGTGTGTGTGAGAGAGAGAGAGAGAGAGAGACCTACTTATGGATTTGTACATAGCATAATGGCTATCAGTGCAGAAAGTGGGATTGGTATGCTGTTAGGATTGGGTTTCCAGTTCCTTCTCAAGTTTAGATCCATACTATACTTTTAATGTCCCTGCCTGAACTCTGAAATTTTATTCACTAATAAAATTTTGATCTCTTCAAGTCTAGAGTTAACACCACACAGTAATCCTCTACCTTGAGTGTCTTGTATTGTATAATTTAATTTTTTTTAATTTTAAGTAAATGGTGGATATTTTTAAATAGTTTACTGTACAATTTTCACATTAAAAGATAAGTTCAAAAGCACAATAGAGCATTGCATGTAGTACATTATATTTCAGCCTCTTTATTCACGTACAACAGCCACATTTACAAAATAATATTTATACTTTAGAAAAATTATCAACAAATACAATTGATACAAAAATAACTATTGTTTTTAACAATACATGTTTTAAAAAAAAGAACATTTACTTCCCAAATATACTGAATTAAAATTTACTATAATTTTTGCTAGAATCTACTGCAATACAATCAGTTATTTAAAATACTTACACATTTTTCTACAGGCAATTGTTGATCAAAATAATAACAGTGGTAATGCTGATGATTGACAGATGCCAAAGCACACAGACTATTGAAACCAACACGAAACCCACTGTTAAAAAAAACATAAGATCATATATAGAAAATTAGTGCACAATTATGTAGCAAATATAACTAAAAACATGAAATATCTTAAGCAGTAAATATATCAAATACTTACACACCTTTTTGTTTGCCTCTTAAAAGTTTACAGAAAAAAACAGATGAATATTTTATTATTCACATTTTATGGGTCAAACACAAGAAACATATCTAAACTCTCTTCAGAACAATCATTATCAAACAAATTATATAATAATTAATATGTATTTATTTATTTATTTCTGGTATATTTATATTTCCTGTCCCATCTGCAGTGGGAGGGGTGGTAAATTAACTTAAGTGAGTAAATTTATGAGTGACTACTTCCCTTAGTAACTATTAAAGATGACCCCTTTGTTAATTATGTGGTCTCAATGAGATCTCAATTACGGTCCTCAAGCATTGTCAGTGGAAGACATTTACTCTATGGCAGATTTTGCCAGTTTTCTTCCATGTCTCACTGACAGACTACCATTGATATGAAAATAAAATTATACATCTGGAGTTTAGTACCCAGGCTGAATAAACTGCTAGACCATATTGCTCTCATACGTTGGAAGATACCTGCAGCTTTTCCAAATCTTTTCTCTATATCTTTCATCACGAGAGTAAAACAGCAATGGTGAGAGCTTACAAAACAAGGAAAAATTTAAAACAGAATCCTTTTGCTCTATCAACAATTACTCATCTGATAGAAAAGTTTGAAACGACAAAGACACTACATGATGTTCTTTCAAGTCGGAAATATTTCTTAGAAGCTGTGCACACACCTCAAGTTATGGATAGTCTGTCAATAATTTGATCAAACATGCAACCTTGGTTATACAACAAAATGGAGGAACAATTGGAAAATTGTTGCAATTTCATATGTATTTGTTTCAAAATATATGTTGTTGTTTTCATAATTGCTTACTTTGCATTATAATGGTTTTAAAACTTGTGTTCATTCATTTTCACCCTGTGCATATATATATATATATATATATATATATATATATATTCTAGGATATTAAAACAAAAACATATTAAAAATCGCTACACAATGACAATTATATTTCAACACTACAAATGCATCTCCTCAGGTGATGGTAAACTACTAGTGAGTGAATGAATAATTTAATTTCAAAAGCAGAATATTTCTTCTTTTTTTGAGGAAAAAAAAACAAAATTAAAAATAGGCTTGTGGGCTTTACCATGATTAACCAACTGAATGTAACCTATGCTGAATTCAAACTCACTGAAAATAAATTAATATAGGTCATGACACAAAGTTGTCTGCATATAAATCCTAAACAATTTCATTATGAACAGATACAAATGGCTACATTATTTCATAAGATGTACAGAAGTCTGGCGTTCAACTTCCTTAAGAAGTAAAAGTAAAAGAGGTAGGGAGATAATTTAACATAATGCTAACTAATTATATGTTTTCAGCTTCCTACATAAATTTTTGTAGTTGATAAATAAAAGTCCCTTTAAGAAACTGATAAATAACTTAATCATTTGAAAAAAAATTTTAAATTGGTTTAAAATTTTATTGTGTTTCTTTATAATTTTCTCAAGTTTATCAGTGCAACTATTAGGTTGGTGCAAAAATAATGACGTAATAATGTCGTTTTTTGACGTTACGTCAAAAAACGACATTAATTAAATTTAAAATTTTTTTTCTTTTTTCTTTTTTTAGATATGTCTGAGCATAGAGAAGGTACACTTTGTTTAAAAGTGGTTTTCCAGTTTCATAAAAATGGCAATTCCTGTCAAAAGGCACATTTTCTTTAGTAGAACTTCTGCTCTAAGCCAGTTGATATTAATCTCATGTTTAAAAAAAAAAAACAGGGATGTTTACCGAAGCAGATTTAAATATACCATTTATAGTAATAAGAAATATCTAAGTAGATAACAATTTAAAATTATTGCATTAGTATGTCTACTTATACCATGGTAACTCTGTATATAGGTATTCCTGTCTAATCAGAATGGTTCAGCCGCAAAATTTTACTTTCTTCAAAACCAACAATTTTTGCATCTATAAACTATAAAAACACAGAATTAAACTTACGGATGTTTACTGAGTAGCAAGCACTCCAAGCTAAGTGTCAGTCCAAATGTGGTTATAGCCTGCAAAAAACAGGATTGAAAATAGAGTGGCAGGGAAAAAAATATGTGTACGTGTATGTATTACACTCTAGTGAAGAGAAATATTACTTTCATTAAGTCAATTAATGAAATGTATAAAATAGAGCAAACTTGCCTGTGGAAAAGATTGATTCACTTGAGGTATTATCAAACAGTGTCCAAATTCCAAAGGGCTCACATTAATGATAATCATATTTTCATCCTAGAAAAATAAAACAATTCAGCATGTGTATGTGTGTGTGTATATATATATATATATATATATATATATATATATAAAAGTGAACATTGAAATCAACACTCAGAAGCAACAGGCTGTTTCATGATAGGCACAATTGGCAGCCTGACAATTGCGCTTAGCATGAAACAGCCTGTCACCTCTGAGTGTTGACTTCAATGTTCACTTTTATATTTATATTTACATATGCTTTGTCTCTGATATTGAGCAGTTTATCCCATAAATATAGTACACCTTAAAACTATATTTCTTTATATATATATATATATATATATATATATATATATATATATATATATATATATATATATATATATATATATTTTTAACTGATTGTAGGTCAGAGTTGAATCCAACCAGGGAATGGTTGTATTAAAAAAATGCTCTAATGAACTGATCATGCAGAGCTCTAATTATTAAATATCAAAAAATTAAGAATCACTTACACGCCTACTGGTTTCAACTAGCATCTACTGCCTGATGACACCTTAATGGTTGAAACCATGGTAGTGAGTGTGTAAGTGATTCCTAACTCTCTCTCTCTCTTTATATATATATATACAGAGAGAGATGTTTGTGTGTGTGTGTGTGTGTGTGAGAGAGAGAGAGAAAAGTTCTGTTCTTATCATATTTTATGTACAGTCTAAGAACTGATTCCCTTATGGTACTAATTTCCACACTTTACCTGCTAATAGGATTATTTGATTGTACCAGATATACTGCCTTTTGCATCTTGAATACTTAACCATGTAGCTTTTAATTTCAAATTAGTTGATAGCAAAATTATAAAAAAATAACACCCTGAATGAAATAAAAGGTTCAGTTTCAAACTCCCTCCCTGATGTTTAGTAGATGTGGAGGGTACACTAGTTGAATTATTATGATGAAACAAGAAACATTACTATTCACAATTATGGATGTCTCCATTGATAAATGACAATATTTGTTCTCTAATATGTTATGCTATTCTTTTTTTGTAATAAACAATTTTTGCTCTAGAAGTTGCTTTATCCTTGATTCTTTTTTATGCAATAGTGTAGATTATGTTTTGAATACATTTTCAAAACTATTCACTTTGTTTTATGTCAGGTCACTCTATAAGTGCCACTGGTACTATGTAAGTTAGTACTACAGGTTAAATGGCATAGAAAAACTCAAGACATCATAAACAATTTCAACACTTAAAAAATGAATAAATTACCTATTCAGAATGATCATGATGATTAATTTTAATTCTAGAGAAAGACATTAATTTAAATAAATTGAAAAATATACAAATAATATTTTTTTCCTCATACTGTTTTAATCAATTTAATAGTCTTTTGTATTGATATGTATTTTTAAAAAGTCAATTATTAACAACGTTAAAACATGGTTAGTCAAATATGGATTGTTTTATTACAAATAGGTTTACTGTACATCCTGGTTTGAGTGGTCTGCTTCTTGTTCTGGACTATCAGTATTTTTGTGTTAGTCTTGAAGTTTGTTGTGTACAAACATTTAATTATCCATGAAAAGTAAATCCATAATAAAAATAGAAAACTGTCCCTATTTGAGGCTTGAACATTATGGTAAGCTTAAGGAGAAGAGCTATTTTACAGTCTTATCACTAATTGCCATTGTAAATTTAATTTGGTAGGTCAAGTTGGAAACAAATATTTTTAAGGTTCACCAAAAATTCAGGAAAAGATAACTATTTGAAAACAAGTGTAAAATGCACTCTTCTCTTCAACACTTGTAAAATCTGTGAATATGAGGCTGTGATAAAAATTCTTGATCTAACCAAGAAGCCTTTCCAAAAAAATGTTTGCTGTTTAGTTATTTGGTCAGATTTTTGGAAAATTCCACTGAAATTCCCTGATTTTAGGACAGGCAGTAGTAAATACATAGCTATGTTAGAGCACAGCTAAAAAGACAAATGGACAAAGAAACACATTATAGAATATAATCTTTCTCATCATATGCAATGTAAAATCTCTCCTCAAAATATAGTGCAGATTTTGTGTGCACTAGGTTTGATATAGAGCTGGTTTTTGAGGAGCATACTTTAAAGAATGATGTCACGAATGGAATGCCAATAGAAGTCACCTATTTCCCATGTTTTTCACTTTCCATGTGACTGCTAAATGCTTGTCTTCCCATATTACTCAATGGAATGGTCTTTTGTCAGCAGCAGCATCTAGTTTTACTAGGATCATCTTTCACTGGTACAACCCATGAGATAAATTCAGAATTGAAAGAAGTAGATGTTTTTATTCAAATTTTTCAAATCCTAGAAAACAAATATGTATTACATAAATAACATTTAACATTTATTTTCAAACAATTTTCAATTTTAAAAAAAAAATCATAATGAGAATGTAATATAATACATATCAAGTTGCATTTGAAAAAAATTCACTGATTTATCTGACATAAAACCAAAATTCCAGGATAATTCCTCAATTTTTCTAAAAATATGACTATGTTTTAAATTCTTGATTTCCCTGTTTTCCAAGTTGGCTGTGAACCCTGACATGGTATAAATAAAAATTGTTATTTGCATTGACATTTTACACTTGTTGTAAACTATAAATAGCTTTTGATTTCAGGTAAATAAGTAATTACTGTAGCAATTTTTTTTACTTGTAATAACCAGAATAAATAGATTTTCATTTTTCTTTTGCTGTCATTAATTTTCCAAACAGTTAAATTACTCTGAATCAAATGCTATTATGAAAAATAATATGGATTATGCTTAACTTTTTATCTAATATAAATAAAAAGAGCAACAACTGTTTTTGTCGCATTATAATGTCACAATTCAGACAGGAGAACAGCTGTTGTTATATGATTTCAGTATAGTTTTTTGTTTGATTACTTTTTTGCACAGTCTACAAGGATATCTGTTACCAGATTGACTTTTTAAATAAATTCTGTTATACTCATTGAAATTAGAAGAATTCATACAAGATTACCAATGGTTAAAAGTAATAGTCACCAAGCTGTCAGTAACACACCAATCATTGTAACCAAACTGTTGCCAAAACACCAATAGTGGTCAAAATGCTGCCAATACACCAACTGTCACCAACACATCAACAGTGGTCAAACTGTGCCAACACATGAATAATGGTCAAACTGTCACGAAACCATCGCCAACACACTAACGGTGATCAAACTGTCGCCAACACAGCAATGGTGGTAAAAGTGTTGCCAATACACCAACAGAGGTCAAAGTGTTGCCAATACACCAACAGTCTTCAATATTTCTGCCTGGCACTCAAATCTAGTGATTTATATTGGCACCCAAGATGCCAACAATTTGGTCAGATCAAAAATTTGACAATTTCTTTATCAACAAGCTTGAGACATGAGTCTAGTTTTTATTTTCAGCAGAAAATACATGTGACACATGGGTATTTCATTCAACAAAGAATGTGACTTTCATTGCTACACTCACATATGCTAATATCAACATTTAGTATGATAGCTTAATATTAAAAATGATACTTACATGTTTCAAGACATCACTAAGAGACTTACTGGATGGAGTAACTGGTTTACTTGCTGACCAATGTGATCCAACTGGATGCAAAAGTATTTCTTGTTTGCTGATCTTTGTGAAATTGAATTTGTTTGGATCAAATTTTTGGTTGATATTTTGGATATCTTGTGGTTTTCGTCTTTCTGTAAACCTGAGTGGATTTAACTGAAACAAAAATGTAAATAAATTTTAACTTCAATATAGACAGAGAGAAAAAAGTCCTTGCAGGCTAAATTCAGCAATATGTCTTTTCAAAGAACTCATAAAGCAATAAAAAATACAGGAGCTGACTCAAAATCTCAACAGGAGTGTCTTTTTCTTCTTGAATAAAGCTAAACTAATTTATTGAACTTATTTACCTGTTCTTTTCTTCCTCAAACACACTGCTGTTTTTTCTCTGGTTCTATCAAATCCATAAACAATGAAAAATAATCAAAGATCCAGTTTATGTTATTCTAGTAATATTATTTTAAAAAATAAACGATAAAAGTAAATATTGACTATTGAATCAATGATAGAAGCCTGTTAGCTATATATCAAAGCAACAATAGAAAATGTTAACTATATATCAAAGCAATGATAGAAGCCTGTTACCAAAGCAATGATAGAAACCTTTTAGCTATCAAAGCAATGATAGAAACCTGTTAGCTATCAAAGCAAAGCAATGATAGAAGCCTGTTAGCTATCAAAGCAATGATAGAAACCTGTTAGCTATCAAAGCAATGATAGAAGCCTGTTAGCTATATATCAAAGCAATAATAGAAGCCTGTTAACTATCAAAGCAACAATAGAAGCCTGTTAGCTACATACCAAAGCAATGATAGAAACCTGCTATATATAAAAGCAACAATAGAAGTCTGTTAGTTATATATCAATGCATTAGATATGAATAAAATTTAAATATGCATTTTATATGACAGTTTATACTATTTATGTATAATCCACTTATTTTTTAAACACTACACATATAAAGCAAGAATTAAAGAATCAGAATCTTTTGTCTAAAACTGGTTAACACATTACTATCTCTACTGTTACCACTATCATCATACACCTTTTTCTCATATTTCATTTTCATATATGCTACATCTGAATATATGATCAGCCATTAAGCTCAATATATACATTTTTTTGCTAATATAAAATATTCCATGCTTGTCAGCCTAAGTTGATATCACTTTATTCTCTACACGGTATAATAAAAATCATTAAAATTAAATTTCAAGCTCTAAACAAGAATGTTAACTTTTACTACTTTCAGGAATATGTATTTATTTGCCTATCCATGAGATCAAATTTTATATAAAGTAAGGCATCACACACTTATTTGTGAGCAGAGGCTAAACTATGCAGTCAGTCCCACAAAAGCACCATAATGATCCATGATCTGCCCCTTTTATGCAACTTTAAATCTTCAGAGACTAGATGTATTACTTTTGTACACTGTCTTGCTCAAAGACAATACAAAGCCAATTCTAGTATTTTCAAGCTGTTTATTAATCTTATAACTTAAAATTTTTTTAAATAATTTTATATATGAAATGCAAAGAAAAATCCATGTTGATAATTCTGTTTTTAAAGTTGAATGCCACTACCCAATCATAACAATAACAAAATTAATGGCTAAGTTCATAGGTCAAAGAAAGCCAGTTCTGTATAAAGGTCAAGAATATTTGCTCAGCAGTTTATGACTTAGAGGGTGGGGTTAACCCCAATGTCAAGTGTCACTTTCCATTACACTAATATCTTCAACAATTTAAGAAAATATCAGAAATCAAATCTTAAGTATGCTAAAAACCTTCTTCAATCATTTTATATAGCACCCCCCCACCACCACCACTCCCATTGTTCTTCAAAACTTACCTGTGCTATGTAACCTCTTCTCCCAGGTATAATTCTAGTTTGCAGTGAGGTTAGTTGGTACTTGAAATATCCATTGTTCATTGCATCTGTCCATTTTGTACGAATTTCCTGGTCAAACTGAAAAACCATGAACAAAATACAAATATATATATTGTAACATTTTTGAGCATGAATTTCATTTGGTTGCACAGTGTGGCAGAAATACCTCCCACATAATAGTAAGAGATTAGCTAGATAAAGACACCACTGCCACTAATGTATGTAGGAGATATGTGGGAGCTATTTTTGCCACAGCCTGTATAATTTTCATAATCATACATTCTTACTGAATTGTTTCATTCTTCTAAGATAAACTTATGGAGAAGTGTGTTTATAAAATGCTATTTTCAGATTATTATTCCTTCTTAGGTTTGACAAATAACTTACCAATTTCATTCCTTTAACTTGGATTATTTCTATATGTACTTTTACAAATAAGAAAATTCTCTTCTCTATTCATTGACCTTTCTTTATAGAAGGGATACAGAAAAGTTCTCAATTAAACCCTTTTCCCAAATGACCAAACTGTGAAGTAGAAAATTATGGCTTACCTCATTAAATTTTGCATAATCCATCTATTGGGCAAGATGAACAACCCAGATGAAGTTTATGTTATAAACATGGCCATTGCTAATTGTGAGTGTTGCAAGGGCTTATAAGCTACCATTTTTTTTATCAGCAACATAGTGATGGCAGTATGCTAGCTATGTGAGTATGAATTTTGTAACCAGGCAATTTTGTAACCTCCATTTGCAACCAATATCTTCAGAAATTATCTTTCTTCAACATTTTTTTTATCCCTTCTTGTTCAGACCAAGAACTTTTCAGCATCCCCTTGTAACATTCTTCCTAAAACAAGCTCTTCTTCTGATTCCGGCTACACTAATTTCCACCACTGGCCAGATGTGAATGCTCCAAAACCCAAGACTGAAATAAAATTCCATTAACAGTGTATAGGCTCCACACATAGTTTCTGTTTTTACTCACACACTCAAAGACAAATACAATCCATAATTTCCACCCAATAGCACCCACTTCCACCTAAAGAAACAAAATAAAAATTGTAGCCAATCTGAGTCTAAGAAAAGGAGATAAAAGCCTATCAAAGGAGCATATTCAGTAGTCAGACAGCACAACAGCCCAGATTCACAACGCTCATCAGAATGCAACCTCCTATCTCCAAAAAACAACTCGACAAATAGTCGCCACAGTAAAGTCTCAACTCACACTCCCTCTTCTACTGTATGCCTCTGAAAACAACTTTTACAATTCCACTTATCTCCGTCTTTCAGCGAGAGACATTTACACTGATTTACCATTTGTTATATTTTTACATTAATACAATTGTTTCTTCTTTGTTCTGCCACCATATTGTTTAATACAACAACTGGAGTCAAAAGTATTCAGCCAGATCAAGAAAATGGACTACAGTGCATTTACTCACCACAAAATGCAATGAGCAACCATTCTCAAACGGAAAACAGACCCGAAATCCACAAGTGACAGAATCGCCAATGAACTTTAAACAGAACTACAGGAAATACTGACCTGCTCTCAACTGTGCCTCTGTTGAGATTTTGTGCACACATCCAAGACATCAACAGATTACAAACTGCTCATGCGACTACAGTCTTTATGTGATGCTATGTCCAACATAAAATGTTTCCATCCAGGTAATGATGTCAGTCGGTTCATAACCAATTTGAACAAGGCATACACTGTTTTATCTCTTATGAGGGCAATGCTCATGAGTGAAAAAATTAAGGCCTGGGTTCTGAACATATATCCCCACCTCATAAAGATGATGGACAGCCACTACTCAGCAGGTGGTATAGCAAGCAACACCCTATGCTACCTCGACCATGGCATAAAAACTGATACTATGCCCAACCTAACCACATATATAATGTACATGCAAAAACAGCAACCACATACACTTGTGAATCAAGGTGTTCATCAGGATCTCTCTGACCTGAAGCATTAAATACAACAGATACACTGACAGATAAATCACCCAATGCATGGCCAGAACACTTCAATGAGACTGAAGCACATAACCCTGAGACAGAACCAGAAATGCGTGCCCACAAGCAGCTCTAATAACCGTTCTGTCTGCAGAAACTACATGAGAGACATCACATGTTTCAAGGGCTAAAATTGCCTTTACTTCCACCCACCTCATGCTCAAGAACTACAATGGTCACAGAACACCCTGAAGACACAAACCAACTTTAAGAAACGGATTTTTGGTCAGGACCAGAAGAAATGTGATGGCTCAGTTCCTATTCCAGAACATTAACAAACCCCATCACCTCTTCAACTTTCAGCATCTACACTCACACATATCTCCCTTCACTATTGGCGATTTCACTTTCTCCGAGATAGGCATAGTAGACTCAGGGTGCACCACTTGCATCAAACCTATCTCCTGCCTACCTGAGCAAGCAAGGAAATACATGCAAGCATCAACCATGCACATAAATGGTATCAGCAACAATGTTTCTATCACTGGCAAAATAGTCAGCGATATCAGCATGGGCAATAGCTCACCCACATTTCAGAACATGTATATACTGGTCACTAATGCCACTGTACCAATCCTTGTCAGCCAAAACATTTTTTGTCATGATATACCAATGTTATGCACAATAAGCAATTGAGATGCCGCAGTTGAATTCCACCAAGACTTGCCATCAGGGGAAGTAACCCATACACCACCTCTGATCTCAGTCACTAACTCGGAAACAGCTCACACCTCCATATATGGAGTCTAACAGGTGTTATGGTCACCTATCTACATTAGAATGAACTCTTCCTCCTTCATAAATACTAACCTGCGATACTTCCTAAGTAGGCAGTCAGGACGCAGTGTAACCTGACAGTCCAAATGGACACTTCTATCTGCTGCCTAATAACACTCTTATTTTGTATACATGTTCTGTTATTTCAATACACTTGTTCAACTTACCTTCTTCTTTCCATGTCTTTCTTTCTGGTCCCCAACAAGCCAACAACAGGCCAGCTTATGGTGAAACCTCAGGTCAATATCCAGTCCTTAGAGCAAAAATTGGACTGCCTTAAAATAAACATAGGCATAATCCTCGTCACTCACCCCAACTGCAATGAACTAGGTCACAGCAGTCTTTCCCATCAAATATGCCAGTATCATCAGTAGTGAGGACAATCAGAGCACATTCATTAAGCCAGTGCACATACTGACTAATGACCAGTCCCACAGCCAAAAACAACACTCAATCGTGCAGGTGCTAGAAGCTGATGTTGAAATTCATTGCATGGGCACTGAAGGGATCATCGAACTCTGCTCCAGCCCAAAAGGCTTCAACAGCCCTGTCTTTGCTATCAATCTCCACAATGGATACTGGCAAATCCCCATAAATGAATGGGCCTGCCACAAAACTGCATTCATATGGAAGGATCGATGTTACCAATATACCCATCTAGCCTTTGGTCTAACATCTGCTGGTCTAATATTTTCTCTATGCATATCTGAGGTTGATCACTATCACTTCATGGGAGAATAACTCATCATACATTGATGACAACCTCATCCATTCCAAAACCTTTTATGACTATATCACTGTGCTGGAACAGCTATTCATCGCTCTTCAAAAATTCAGACTGAAACTCAACCCTGAAAATTGCACCTTTCTCACTTCAGAAACTAAATTTCTCGGTCGCATTGCCAACAGCATTTATTTTACACAACAAATATCTATTTTTTAATATAATCTCCTTCTTTGTGAATGCACTGAATTCAGTCACTCAGTTAAGTGCAATATGTGATACACATTTGGGTGATTATGTCTTTTTTGATACATGACTGACTAGGCAAAAGATTTTCCCACAATAAGCTAGTGTTTCTTTCTGTTGTAGACTAGTTGCCAACCAAGGCTATAAAACTCAGTCTGTCCTATTATTCAACCCATAGTGGGGAGGGTGCATGTAAGTAAATGTAATGATCCCAACTGTAATTCAAACTTGGCTCTCCAATTTCTCATTCTGATCCATTACACCATACTGTACAACAAATATTAATTGCATGAATCATTTATGCAGCGAAAGTTTCAGATTAAAATTCAGCTGAGTGTTATACTATGGACTTAATGATCCACTATTGTGTATTCATTCATACATGCCGAATTTAAAAGAAAGGATACACATTTTGAATCATGAGGTCAATTGTGAAAATAACTGAAAATGATGTCTTGCTAATTATGATAAAACTAATATTGAATAAAAATGCCTTACTACTGGAAAATCTTAATTGCACTGAACTGATACAATTCCAAGAAATAACAATTCAGCTACAAGAACTAATGTCAATTATTTTCAATGACTGATTCAAATCAATTAAGAGACCAACAAATAAAACCTATGTAAAAAGATAATACTTACTACATTCTACTTATCAATGCTAAACTCTCAAAGTCATTCTTCTCTTTTTTTTATTCTTTACCTGTAACTTCCATTTCTTTCTTTCTTTCTTTACATTCTTCTTCTAGTTCTTAATTCATCAGTTCTTTTGTCTTTTATTTTTACAATTCAATTTTTTTTTATTTCCTTTTTCTACTCTTCAAATTCATCTTCCTTTATTCTCAACTTTTTCTTTCCTTTCTTTCATTATTTAATTTCAACCTAATTTTGATTTACTTTGTAACTTTTTAAAAATATTTTTACTATTTGATTCTTTCTTATCCTTCCTTTCTATTCTGTCTCCATTTCCAGTTTCTCTCTCTCTCTCTCTCTCTCTCTCTCTCTCTCTCTCTCTCTCTCTCTCTCTCTCTCTCTCTCTCTCTCTAAACTCTTTCCTTTATTTTGGTCTCCTACTTTTCTCTTATTTTTGCAAATAGGATTTTGTATTCTGAAGAGTAACAATTCATAGAAGCAGACATAATGGCTTTATTTTCAAACTGAATACAGACACAAAATAATAGAATAGAGGAACAGAGATAGGATCTAAGAGAAGTTTATAGGTTTATATTATCATTCAATAAAAAAATGTTTGTCACATGTTTACCTAATTATGCATGTATATATGCATTTAAATATATTTGATATTAATAACAACAAATTTCTAATACAACAAAAATAACAAGGCTTACAGCCACATCACATTGAAATACCAGTTTCCATATGATCACCGGTTAAGCAACATTGAGCCTGGTCAGTACCTAGATGGGTGACCACTTGGGAATATAGTGCTGTAAGCTTGGATGTGCATGTGATATAATGGATAATGGCTTAGAATTGTTAACTGGACAACCAAATTCCAATTCCTGTTGAGTTTGTTATATTCACTTATGCACAAGTATTCTTGAGAAAAGTATGAATTCATCTCTTCTCCCCCCACCAGCTAGGGGTTAATTATTAAGATAGGTATCACTAAACTATTATTATCACAAAACAAATTCTGACAATCTAAAAGTATTTTCTGGCTTTAAATAACCTACAAAGGGTTGATAAGCTGTAGAAAATGAATGAATCAATCAATAAAAATATCAAATCTGACAAGCTAACTTCATAAGATTTCCTGAAAATGAAATAAAAAAATATTATGATTTGATCCTTTCAATAAATTTGGTTGCCCAAAACTTCAAAGGTTCACATCATTAAATTTTCTACATGATGGGAACTTTTTTTAAAGCAAGAGAATAACCCCTTTTCCAATTTTTTTTTTTTTTTTTTTTGTATTTTAACAATCCAACATCTCAAAATCAACCTTGAAAGCTTAACAATATTTTTTTTTAATCATTTTTCCCCAAGCAAGGCAAGAGTGCCACTACTATGCAAGGGATTACAGAAAATGAAAGGAAAGACCAAGTATAGGAAGGATTGAGGAAAAGATAAAAGATAAACAGGATTCAAGACAACTAAAGATGGCAATTGATGTTGCATTTAAATTTTTGCAGATTGTATTTATCAAGGAAGCAAGTAAGCAGAAGGGAGTTCCACTGTTGGGAAGTGCGAGAAAAGAAACTATTGGAGTAGAAGTGGTGGTTATATTTAACTATATCAAGAGTAAAAGGGTGGAAATTAGATGCCAATCTAGTAGCACACTTAAATTCATGTAAGTCAGGGTGCCAGAGGAAAAAGCTCATCAGAGCAGTTGTCATGAAAATATTTGTAGAAAAGGTAGAGAGAAGCCACATCACATCTGTGAGAAAGTGACAAGTAGAGATGCCAAGTCAGGATTAATTATATTGCAGATCATTCCTTGGATTTTGTCAAGGACCACAGCAGGGGCACCAGACCAAATATGGCAACAGTATTCAATGCACAGACAAATGGTAAATTTGTAAATGTGCAAGGACTCTGATGAGAAAAACTTTCACAACACAATGAACCAACCTTCCTTGCAGTAGATACAGCTATTGATTCAATGTAATTGTTCCACTTCAAGGCAGTTGAAAACATGAGGCCAAGAAGGTGCAGTGAAATGTTCTCCTGTGCTCATGAAGTTTCTCTATGGTGGTTAAATGAGAGCAGTTTAGTTTCGGAGGCATTAAAATTTACAAGGCATTTCCTGTTCCACTGATTGGAGGTCCTGTTCAAGAGCAGCAGCCATGTTAACAATATTGGCTCTGATGGATTTGCTATAGAGACAGGAGTAAATGGTAGTATCATTTGCATAAATGCCTATTTGGGAACTGATCTAAAAGATCATTGATGAAGATCAAAAATAGCATAGGACTCAGGATAGAGCCTTTGGGGACATATGCATTCATGTGAAAGGATCTGGAAGCAAGCCCATTCAGAACAACCTTCATTTCATGATTTGATAAGAATTATTGCATTAAATCAAACTATCATCCTGCGATACTGTAGCCCTGATGCTTACCTAGAAGACCAGCATGCCAAACCCTGTCATATGCCTTCGAGATGTCTAGAGCCACAACCCAAGCTTCGCTGTTATTATCAAGAGCTTGATATACATATTCAGTGATGGCTATAAGCACATCAGCAGTAGACTGGATAAAACAGAATCCATATTGTTTATCAGAATAATTTTGTTTTCAGAATAATTCTCCTACTTAAATAAATGTATTTCATGTCTGATAATTTTCTATAAAAAAAAAAAAAAAATGAGTAAGTTACACTTTTATATGGTTGGTTCCAATTTGTGTAGGAATGTTTTCTAAAAACATCTTCTCTCCAAATTTATAGACAAATCATACAAATGCATGTTGGGATTTCTTCCTAACCATTAAAATTGACCACTTCTTGGTCTCATCGGTCATAGTTTTGTTCTTTCTTGTCTTGAAATGAGAACATTATAATTACTCAATGAATGAATGTATTCCTTTTGCATGTTAACAGCATTCTTACTTTGTGAACTGCTTGCCTTATTAATGTTGCTTTGCATATATATTGTTTGCTTAATATTATTTTGCCCAGTTCTTTTTCTTCCATTTCTTATTATTTATTGGAAAAATATTGTGCATTTTTGCCAATTACACTTAACCATGGCTAATTATTTCAGCATATACAATCATCAATATTTTGCCTTTTCTTTCATATTTGGATTTATGATAGAAAATTAATAGTTAACTGCTATTTTAAAAGTAGAGCAGAAAAAAATCAAAATGGTCTAAATACTTAATGAATTCAGAATTTAACATTATAAAAAATTTTATTAGTTATACAAAATAACTAGCTTTGTTTTGCAAATCTTTTAAGATCATTTATATATATTTTGATATGTTATCCTGCCTT
>CAWVQA010000009.1:5000-20000 GCA_963932145.1 Acanthosepion lycidas | reverse complement strand
TGCTGCACTCAATTCTGTAAACATTACCAATGATATCAAATCATCTTGGAAGGCTCTGTGGGATGCAACACATTCTCCATCCTTGGAGGTTCTGGGTAGACTGATTCATTATACATCTTGTTGACAACATCCATCCTGAATAACAGTGTGGTTTTCATTCGAGTAGTGGCACCATTGACATGATATTTTCTCAAGTTTCTTTGTCAAGTTGCAGAGAAGGTTTGTGAGAAAAACCAGGAGTTGTACATGGTGCTTGTGGACTTAATGAAGGCCTTTGACACTGTGAATTGAGAGGCTCTTTGGCAAGTCTTGGGGAAACTTAGCATCCCAGAAAACATGCTAAAGGTGATAATCACCTCCTGTTCTTTTTGCACTTTTCTTCTCGGTGACGCTGAAATATGTATTCGTAGAAACAGTGGCGTCAAGTTTCAGTTTCCTACAACTGGTGGACTGTTCACTCCTAAGTGCTTCAAAGCCAAGACCTACTTTCATACACAAATTATCCACAATTTGTACTTCGCTGATGATGCTGCTCTTGTTGCGACATCCTTTAAGGAGGCCCAGCATCTGATAAATCATTTCTCTGCTGCATGTAAAGCCTTTGGTCTTACACTTAGCATAAAGAAAACTGAAGTAGTGCATCAACCTTGCAATTCTGTGGTGCGAAATAAAAACCACCAGTCTATAAATTTTCAAAGAGATCATTGAAAGTATCTGTCTATATTTCTGAGATGAGGTATTATGTTCACTATTTACATTATTCAGACTATTGTCCTCATCTTTGTCACCATATTTATTACAACATTTCAGCCGTTGTATGCTCCAGCCTTCTTCAGGTGGTTGGAATGTCAAACTGAACCCTTTATTTCACTCACTGGGGTAGACTGTTCTAGTACTAAATGCCATGCCTAATGGATATCAGTTATCAGTTATCTCATGTTAATTCTCCACTCCAAGTTCTCCACCACCTTATTATTTACATCGATCTCACTGTTCTTCTCATCTTTATCGTTACATTCTCAACGTTTCAGACGTTGTATGCTTTGGCATTCTTCAAGTTATATATGTTGGAATTTCATACCCATCCTAGAGTAGTCAATCTGTATGTTGACGTTACTGAAGATTGGTTTTATGATGTTTGTGTAGATGTTTTTCCCATGTTTTTTTTCTTCATTGGACTGATATATAACCTTCACATTCTTATTTGCTTGATAATGTTACTGAAAATCTTCCATTTCTTCCACCAACTGCTTAGAAATATAATAACAGGGTGTGATGAAGGTCAAGTTATTTTCCTGCAGTTTTCTGTTGCCCTATCATTCATAGATGAGAATTTCAATTCCAATGCAAAAGACATCACCTTTATTTTATTCCTTTATTCCTTTAGATGTTTTTGAAAGTTATTGCAAAGAATGTAATCTGCGCCACTTGATTTGATGTGATTATAGGACTTGGTGGAAAAAAGTAGATTTTCTTTGACTATTGGTCTGATTGGTTACTATGTTGTCCTGTCTAAAGTCAACAAAAGTATTAACTGAACTCAGTTGAGAATAAAAACTATAGAAGATACAGCTCCAAAGATAACTTATGTTCTCAGAATCAAGTTCTTTAACGTGAAATATTAATTTTATTCAAATTTTTTAAAAATCTAAATTTTAAGAGGTTCATAATAGGTTATAATAGAAATGTTTTCCTCAGTGTGACTATATTTCCAGTATTGTTTTATTAATGATGTAGGTTTGCTTTGGTTCAGGGCTCTAAAAGGATATGCAGGTGGTCTAATGGATAGTTGCTTAGAATGAGATATCACAAAGTTCAGTTTGTTACATTCACTTATGCACAAATGCCCTTAAGAGAGTTATGAATCCATCTGCTCCCACCAGCTATGGCTTAAATATTAATGAATAGTGGCTCAGAATGAGAAATTGGAGAGTCTGGTTTGTTGTATTCACTTACACACAAGTACTGTTGGTGAAGGTATGAATCCCTCTCCTACCGACTACAGGTTAAGTAGTAGACCTTGTATCTGAGAAAAATCAGTTATTCTCAAAAATTTATTAATGCAAACAAAAAAATTATTCTTTCAATCCAAAATATATTTCAAATTTAAATAACCCACAAAGTTATAAAAAAAAATTCAATCATGGCTTTTAAAAACATTTCAAATTTTATAATCACACATTTTTTTTATCATTTTCTTTGTTATTGATTTATTTTTGTTTCTCTTTCAGAAACTACAGACTTTGTGAATATATATCCCCCAAGACATTCATTTAAAACAAGATCAAAATCTTGTGTTTCCAAAATCAAATGCAAGAAATCTGACAAAGATGATTTGAGAGAATGTATAGATACAATACCTTGTATTGGAGGGAAGGATACTTCTCTTTTTCTCTTACATGCTCTTGGAAAAATTCTCTATTGTAAAAGTAAGTACCTTTTCTGTGAATGCATTAGTAAAATAAATCATTCATTCTTTACTGCTGTTTTATAGAAATAACATCAGAATTTCATTTGTTCATATATAATTGTGTGCACAAAAGGAAATTTACACTTTGTGCTACTGTAACACAATGATTGGGACAAACACATGAAGGTGAAGGTATATCTCAGTTTTTTGTGTTTTATGACCAGTACCAGTGTTTGGGCCTATGAGATGGTTGAAGTAACCAAAAGGAAATAAAATATTGAAGGAATTGGGGCCAAGTAACAACAAACAGGTCATTGATGATTTCTGGTCACAGGTCTATATTAACAGTTGGGATAGAGAGAAGTTCTGGATCACTCTTGGCAGGGGACAGACTGTCCTCAAAGTAGTACCAGGCTGTGCATTACTCGATGAACACAGACTATGGGAGTAGTTTGATGTCACCCATTAGAATTGCCAGCTACACATGATGTTGAGATGGGCAGAGGAATGGTAGAAGAACCAGGGTTGGAGAGAAAATCTGATTTTTAGTCTGAGGTATTAAGGTGGCAGAAGAGAGACACATCTTAATGTTGGGCTCTGAGGTGGGTGGGGAGCACAGACAGTAAAACTTAATACACAAAAATTATGAACAATCAAAAGAAAAAGCCCAAGAGATGTCTTTCAGACTCTGATTCTGAAAAAGAAATTAATATGAAATTTCCAAGATTTTTTTATGCTCATGTCCCTAGAAGAAACACCGCTGACAAAACTTTCCTCTTGATTGACTGAAAAGTAGGATTAATCCTAGAAAAGTTAGAAAGTTGAGAGATGTCAATTTGCTGGTGGAGATGGAACAAAGGAAACACACAGAACATATAATAAAAATGAAGACCTTTTAAAATATCAAAATTAAAACCTTCCTTCATGCAAAACTACATAATTCTAAGGGAATCATTAGAAATAAAGAGTTGTCTCTGGCCATACCTGAGGAAATGAGATCCTCTTTAGAAAGCCAATATCCCCCGTCCCAAATAAAAATAGGGTATAGCTGCAGGAGTCACCCAACATGGAAAATATGGCCAAAGAGATTCAGACTATATTGACGAAGAATGCCATGATGAAGTAAGTTGTGCTAACTGCCAGGAAAGCAATCCAGCATACACAAGAACATGCGATTTCTGGAAAAAAGAAAAGAAAATGTCAAGGTAAAATATAAAAGAAACATCTCATTTTCAGAAGTAAGGCAAGTGGTAGAAGGTTACATGAAAGGTCCTTCCTATGCAAAAATGACAGAAAATAAGACAAGTATTGCCAGTCAGCCTGACAAATACAGAGCTCTCATTACACTTGGGACCAAGTGATTGACACAAATTTCAAATTTACCTACTAAATCTATATTCCAAAGAAATGGTTTCAGGCTGAACCATAAAAGAAGGACAATGAAAAAACTGAAATAATAAAGAAAAACCAAATAGCAAAGCAACTGCTCAAATACAAACTACTCCTACCAAATCTACTAAACAAAGGTCACAGCGGTCTCCTATCTGTCTGCTAAAACCCAGGAAAAACTGACTGAAACATTCCTTAAGCAAGGTAACAAAATGAATATAAAAGAATACCAGCAATACAACCATACACGACACTGAGCTTTGTGCATCTGGTGGTACGTCTATCTTAGGAATTATGTACCCCAAAGTAAAGTAAATTTGACAACTGCTTTACAAGCGAATACTGTTAAAGTGACCCTACATAGGCCAAGAAACATTTGCTCTGTATATATCTTACCTAATGAACGAGTAAATGAAACTAAAATTCATGAAATTATAAGGCAACTCCCTGCACCTTTTATGATATTAGTGGACTTAACTGTCACAGCACCATATGGAGCTGTAAAGACTCAAACCAAAAGAGAAGGACTTTAGAAACAGTTACGAGTTCTGAGAGATTTCAACAAACAGCCTTTAATTTGTTAGAATTTAAGCAACTTCGAGCAAAAGCGTGGAAAATAATAAAAACAAAGAAAAGAGTGTTGGAAAAACTACATCAGCAGACTTAATTCTGCCATGAAAACAAAATCTGTATGGGATATGATAAGGAAAATAGCTGGTAAACATCATACTAATGCTATAAAACATCTCTCAGTAAATAAATGTAAAATAACCAGCAAAAAGCATATTGCTGATTAATTAGCCAAAACAATCTCCAAAAAACTCATCTGCCAAGAATAGTAGCCAACAATTTCTGAAGCTCTAACAAAAAGAAAAAACAAAAATTAAACTTTAAATCAAATAACACTGAGAGCTATGACCTACCATTCCCTATAGAGTAATTAAAAGAATCATTAAAGAAAGCCCACAGTACAGCTGTGGGACCATATGATATCCACTAACAATTCATAAAACAGTTGTCCAACAAATCATTACAACTGTTACTAAATATGAACAAATGGCAACTTCCCAGATATGTGGAGACATTCATCATCCCTATTCCAAAACCTGGAAAGGATGACATAAAGTCTGAAAGCTACAGGCCAATAGCACTAATGAGCAGCCTATGTAAAACTATGGAGAGAATGGTCATCAGGTTGACTTGGTACCATGGATGACTTAATATGCCTCAAAACCTTTGTAAAGCCTTCATTAAGAAAGAACATCTCATGGTGGTCTTTTTTGACTTCAAAAAATGTATGATACAATATGGAAATTTGATATCTTGAAAGATCTGCATGAACTGGGTCAAATGAAGGCTGATTCAATCCATAGGGAATTTCCTGAAAGACTGGTGCTTTCAGTCCATATAGGAAGTATGTTATCGGAACTGCAAGAAAAAGGGGTTCCACAAGGAAGCATTCTTTCGGTGACACTTTTTTGTGTAAAAATTAACTCCATAGTTAAAACCCTAAACCCAGGATTGAGATGCTCTCTCTCTCTGTCAACAATTTTCTAAATATGTACAGATCTTGAAATATGCATATCCTTGAAAGACAACTCCAACAATGTCTCAATAAAATATATAAATGGACCACTGAAAATCGGTTTACATTTTCCAAAACAAAAACCAAATGCCTACATTTCTACTCTACCACTTCGTCCCCAGCCCCTCAACCTCCGGTGTCCTCCTCTTTGGGTTGAGGTGTCCCCTCGGGCCGAACAGAACTTAGGTGTAACTGACTGTATGCTCCCTGAATACCCGTAGATTATTTCGACCGGTCAACTGGTCATGTCCTGCTCGCTGCTCACGCTGTGTTTTTAGATCCAGTAAGCGGGGTGTTGTCCATACATCCACAGTCGACTGGGGGTGTGGACACGGCTGTGAGAGTTGGCGGTAGGAAGTTTAGAATGTGGCAAAATAAAACAAGAAATAATATCTGCAGAAGCCAGACAACAATGGGGGAAATATTGACGTCTTTTATATAAGAAGATAACATCAGAACAGAGGTTACAGGGAGAATAAAAACATTTAACATAAATGAGAAAAAAAAAAAGACACAATGCATCCAGTGAATTCCCAACAGAGAGAGAGTTTGTGTGTGAAAAACACGTATTGAATCGCCTGGGGTAGGTTTATGACTAGTAGTCCAGTCTCATACAGACTTTTCAGAACAGGGGGCAGTCTTCCTTCTCTAATTCTTCCGCAAATCTCTCGTGACTCTCTTGACAACATTCTCCAACTCTCTCTCCCGTCTTGCCTCTTCTGTCTCTTGTAGCACCGTGACCCGTAATGGTCGCCTGTGGATGCTCGTGTACGTGACGGCAATGTGCCGACCGATTGTGGTCTCTCCCATTTGGCCTCTTCCGTATCGCTTGACAGTCTGCTCGAGAATTCTCTCTCGACGACTTCTCCCAGCTACTTTTCTTGGCTGCCTTGTAGTGCTGCAACCCGTAATATCTGGCCCCTTCCATCTTGCTCGACTGTCTAGCCTCTTCCGTCTCGCTCGACCGTCTGATTGTAGCACCATAATGGTTGCCTGCGGGTGCTCACACACGTAACGACGATGTGCTGACCGATCGCGATCTCTCCTGTCTGGCCTCTTCCATCTCGCCTGACCGTCTGGTCTCTTTCGTCTCGCTTGTTCATCTGCTTCCTCTTCAGCATAACTACACTGGTTTATATAGATAAATCTGTTTGATCATGAATCGACCGTTGACCCGGCACGCGATTATCATGAGTGCCAAAAACTATCCCTTGACATGTAAACCGATTCGCCAATTATTTACCACGAGTTCTTCTCACTTTCCCAAAAACTTTGGGATATCTAAACATTGATTCAACCTTTTAATCAAAACAAATACTGTTAAAAAAACCAAATATCTTGTAACCTGAGTAAGCTCTATTTCAATTTTTAACCGATAAATTTTATTTAGATAATTCATTATTTTTTTCTAATGACCCAGATTTAAAACATCGCCTCCTGCCTGAGATCGTGTTTCTCATCGGTAAACACACATCTTAACCCAAATTGTATTAGGTTGGTGCAAAAATAATGTCGTTTTCTCACATATGTTAATATGTGAGAAAACGACATTATTTTTGCACCAACCTAATGCTTTGATATATAAACACCATTTCCACTTCCAGTCAATAAAAGTTATATTTGTGTGTGTGTGTGTGTGTGTATACTTCTCTCTGTTACAATACAAAATTATGCCAAAATCACCAAAACACCACCAAATGAAAATCTAGGAAATAACCTGACAAAAAAAGAGAAACAGAATTAACATCATTAATAGAGGAACTGCAAAATCTCATTAAAGCCTTAAAAACCAGCATAACAAATATGGAAATATCTCTACCAAATTAAATCACAACCCAGTAACTGAAGAAAAAGAAAAGAACAAAACAAATCAGTAAGAAAAGACATATACCTATCTCAAAGACAAGAAAAAAAGATAAAAACCAACCCAAAATAGCCAAACAAGGACAAAGGAGAAGTCTGAAAAATTTAAACAAGATGGCATAACTTGACAAAACAAAACTCTTACAATGGAAATGTAATAAGGATACTTAATACACAATAAAATACTATAAAAATCCAGTAAAAGTTAAAACATATATATACATACACACACATTTGTACACAAAGTTCTTCAATGGAATTGCCGTGGACTAAAAGCGATTTTTAACAAACTTTTACGACTACTAACAGACTTATGTCCAGATGTTGTTTGTCTTCAAGAAACCTTTTTAAAACAAGAAGATAAAATAAATATAAAAAATTATCAGATATATAGCCATGTATATGGGTCAAGACAAAAGGCCTGTGGAGGAACTTCAATCCTCATTAGAAACAGCATCCCCTACAGCCAAATTGATATAACTACAAACTTTCAGGCAATTGCTGTTAGAGCCGACCTACATAAAATCATTAAGATATATGCTCAGTATATATTCCACCAAAAGATCCCATAAATGAATATGGGCTCCAAAATGTGATAGACCAAGTACCCAAGCTTTTATTTTATTAGCAGACTTTAATAGCTACTACACTGCATGGGGATATAAAGACACAGTGAAAAACCGTAGAGAAACTTATAAATGAAAATGACTTATGTCCACTAAATAAAGGAGCACATACATATATAAGCCCCTTTTTTGGGGAAACTATTCAGCCATCGATCTGACTGTATGTGACCCAACAGTATATTTGAGTTTTTCTTGGAATATAAAAGATGACACTTATAGAAGCAACCACTTCCTGATCCCCCTGCAAAACATCAAACCAAGTAGTGAAAATATATCCTGCTGGAAAATGAACAGAGCAAATTGAGACAAAGGACTTTGTAAAGAAAATTTAACACAACAATATAGATTCAGCGGAATGCTTTAGAGAGATATTAATCACTGTAGCAAAGAAATTTATCTCTAAAAGTTCCAAAATAGACAAAACTTATAAGATTATGACAGGCATCTTTTCAAAAATTTAACAAAGAACCTACAACAGTAAACCTAAACAATTACAAGTTACATATGGATATAGCTCATAGAGCAGGGAAAGAAGCCAAAAAAAATGTTGGCAAAAATATGTCAACAAGCTAAGCTCTTCCTCAAAAACAAAATCAATATGGAAAATGGTGAGGAAAATAGCTGGGAAATACCAAACGACATGAATTAAGCATCTCTCCAAAAATAACAATATCATAACCAACGAAAAGGACATAGCAAATACATCAGGTGAAACTATTTAAAAAAAATTCTTCAAGTAAAAATGGAAAACAAAAATTTCTAGCTCTAAAACAAAATTCAGAAAAGTAAAACTCAATTTTACATCTAACAATACAGAAAGCTACAACAACCTACTGAGTTCAGCAGAATTGAAATCATGTATTAAAAGATGCCATAACACAGCAGTTGGACCTGATGATGTCCACTATGAGTTAATTAGACAATAACCAGAAGAAGCCTTAGAACTTTTAAAAATATACAATAATACATGGATAAACAGAAATTTCCCAATTATTTGGAAACAAACTAGTCCCAAAACCTGGAAAAGACAACTCTGACCCAGAAAAGTACAGACCTATTTCACTAAACCGTTTATATAAAACGATGGAACAGATGATAAATGACACATTGATTTGGAACTTGGAGAAAAATAAGCTAATTACAAACCTACGATGTGGTTTCAAAAAGAAAAGAAGCTCATTGGACCACTTAATCCACTTAGAATCAGCACATTTGTTTAACAAGAACACTTTTCAGCAATCTTTTTTGACTTGGAGAAAGCTTATGACACTACATGGAAATATGGTATAATGAGGGATCTGAATGCCCTCAGCCTGAAAGGCAAACTAGCAAAATTCATAAATGATTTTCTTACTAGCAGAAAATTGAGTTCAGCTTGGATTGACTCTCTCTGACTTAAAAAAAACCAAGGACTTTTATCAGTGACACTATTCATTATTAAAATAATATAGTCAAAAACTTAGGACATTGGTATAAAAATGACTTTCTCATATTTTACAAATCCAAACAAATGTACACCATAGAAAGAAAATTACAGTAGTGCCATAATAAAATTAACCAATGAAAATGGTTTTAAGTTTTCTAAAATAAAAACTAAATGTACGCACTTTTGTCAAGAGAAAACGACACAGTGATCCTACTCTAAGACTAGAAGAGACTGAAATACCAGTATAAATTCTTGAGAATAATAGTTGATAAAAAGCTTACTTTTATCCCCCATCTGAAATATTTCAAAAAGAAATGTAGCGAAGCAATACAGCTCCTTCATGTGGTGGCTAACACTGAATTGGGAGCAGACCAAAAAACTTTACAGACACTTTACAGGACTCTAATTCGATCAAAACTATTTACATTAAGGCAGCATCATATACAGTTTGCCAAGAAAATCATATTTAAAAACTCTTTGATTCTACCATCCATGGAGGATTAAGACTGGTGCTTGGGGCTTTTAAAACCTCACCAGTTAAAAGTTTATATGCAAATGCTCAGGAAACTGCTCCTTAACTTAGATGTGAAAAACTGGTGATACATTATTATGCAAAACTAAAATCATCTTCATCTAAACCTTCCTACAAAAATACATTCCTTTCACAACACAGAAACCTATTAGCAAAAAAAATAATCTATAAAAACATTTGGACTGTGAGAAATCAAAAATACAACTGGAAACAATCCATGATAATACCATTTCTGATATTGCTCCTTGGACCATACAATCTCTGAAAATAATAATGGAATTATGCAAATTCCAAAAAACAAGTAATTTTCAGAAAGAATTTCGAAAAATTAAAGAAAACTATCCCAGACACACCCCTAACTTTATAGATGGGCCCAAACATGGGAATATAGCAGGATGTGCAGAAATATCCCAGAAGAAAATAAGTAAACACCTCCTAGATGAAGCCTCCATCTACAATGCTGAAGCCTGTGCCATAGATCTAGCATTCAGCATTATTTCAACAAATAAAAACAAAAAATTTATAATTTTTTTCTGATTCAGTATCAGTTTCAACAAAAGTAAAAAACAAAAACTTGACAACCCATTGTCAAGTTGCTGAATAAACTATTTAATATCTGTGTTGATAGATGTTGTCATGTTGGAATAATTGGAAATGAGACAGCTCATGCAGCTGATAAACATGTTGAAAATATAGAAAATGAGCTGAACTTTAAGATCCCTTACACAAACCTGAAGAGTCAAATAAACAGATAAACAAAAATGGCAACAATGTTGGAATAACAGTGCTCCAAATAAATTACTGCAAATCAAGCCAATATTTAGAGAATGGAAGACAGGATACAGAAAATCCTGAAAAGAAGTAGTAGTAAATGGAAAATTCTTGAGTGCTGCACTCTTTTAAGAATAGTCTTTTTGGTTATCGAAATTTTATTCCAGCCCTGTACTTTTGTGTGTGTATGTATGTGTATATATATATATATATATATATATATATATATATATATAATTGATAATGAAATACTAAAATTTTCACAATCTTCATGTTTCTTTCAATTTCAAATAAGTGTTCATCAACTAGTTTCAAGTGAATTCAGTAATTTTTTAATTAGTTTGGTTCTTTTACTTCCATATTTTGCAAGCCGTTTCATATTTAATACTATCTTTATACTTCTTGATAATTTTCCAACCTGTAATATTTCAAATTTTGGGTTGTATTTTTAACTATTTTTATATCACAAGCATATATAATAATGCACTCTCCGTTGTTTTCGATGTATGAGGATCTGACAACCAATTGATTCAATAATGAATTTTGTGCGATAATCTTAAATGGCACTTAAGACCTGCTAGTGATTTACAAAGGAGGCTACATATGGAGCAATAGTGAGGATTGTGGGATGAGATCACTGTTAGATTGGCTGACCTTTTAGATTTTGCTCTCACCTTTTGAAGACAATTCATACCAGCAGATTGAAAACCATTGGGTCCACTAAAACACTTTGGTCTCCACTGTACCCACTCCAAGACTAAGTGCTCAAGGGTGCTATGAGTTATATTGACAGCTGACAAGTTGCTCTTCAGCTTGTATTTGTATCTAAGCCATAGGCATCCTACATTCCTGTAGCCCTGATCTAACTGGCTGTACATTAGGATCTTGGGTATCCTGTCATCAGACATTCTTAAGGCATGAACAGTCCACCATAACTGAGACTGTTAAACAGGTCTATGTTAGATGTCCTGTCTTGAAGGCTAACTCCACAGATGGCACACAGGCAGCTCTTATGGAAAACATTTAGCTGGCGTATATGGTACTTGTATGGATTCCACGACTCTGAACCGTACCAAAGGATGGCAAGGACAACAGCTCTGTAAACCCAAATTTTTGTATCTAGTCAAATACCCCACTCATCCCACAAGTGATGGCAAAGTTTGCACTGCAGTTGACTTTGCTACCAAGATAGGTGAAAGACTTTACATAGTTCAGGGTTTTGTCTTCTACTTTCAGTGATCTCTCTGGAAATTTGTAGACTGGTGGTTTTTGTTTCTCACCAGAGAATTGCTTCGGAGTAGGGCAAGGTTGATGCAGTTTTCTTTATGCTAAGTGTAAGACCAAAGGCTTTACATGCTGCAGAGAAACGATTTATCAGATGCTGGGCCTCCTCAAAGGATGTCGCAACAAGAGCAGCATCATCAGCAAAGAACAAATTGTGGATAATTTGTGTATGAAAGTAAGTCTTGGCTTTGAAGTGCTGAGTATTGAACAGTCCACCAGTTGTTGGAAACTTAAACTAGACGCCACTGTTTCTGCGAATACATATTTCAGCGTCACCAAGAAGAAAAGTGCAAAAAGAACAGGAGATAATCACCTTTAGCATGTTTTCTGGGATGCTAAGTTTCCCCAAGACTTGCCAAAGAGCCTCTCAATTCACAGTGTCAAAGGCTTTCATTAAGTCCACAAGCACCATGTACAATTGGTTTTTTTCACAAACCTTCTCTGCAACTTGACAAAGAGAAAATATCATGTCAATGGTGCCATGACTTGACCAAAAACCACACTGCAATTCAGGATATATGTCATTAACAAGGTGTATAGTGATTGTTTAGAATCAGTCTAGCTAGGATTTTGCCTGCAATTGAAAGGAGTGATATCCCCCGATGATTATCACAGACACACCTAAAACCCGTTTTTATAGAGGCGTCTTTATAATCCTGTAGGACACAGCCTGTCTTCTATATCTCCACAAAAAGGAGATGCAACTTTTCTACCAACTTTTGGCCACCATGCTTATACACTACGGGTGGAATAGGATCCTTAGGAGTAGGTGATTTTCTGAATGAGATCTGCTTGATGGAGTCACTTACCTCTTGATATGTAGGTTGGAAAGACAGCTCTGGAATTTCTGGATTTTGCACAATTGATGTGATGGCTTTCTCAACAGCAACCAAAGTGGTGTTTAACAGTTTCAAAATGCTCTTTCCAGTGATCCAAAATGTCTGATTTATCTGCTGTGGAGACTGAGCAACACCACTTTTCTGAGGACCGAAAATGCTCTTGAGGCCAGCATAGAAAGGCATTGCATCCTTTCTCTCTGAAGCTTCTTGGAATTCAGTAGCCTTTTCAGACCACCAACGCACACTCATGGCTCTGAGAGCTTGTTGAACTGACTTTTGCGCTTCTTGTATGCAATCTTCTTAGTGGATGAGTTTTTGTCCTCAATGCATGCTATATAAGAACCTCTGAATTATTGTCATCGAACTAGTCTTGATGTTTACAATGTGGTAGACAGAGAACTTCCAAGGATACATCCCACAGAGCCTTCCAAGATGATTTGATATTATTGGTAATGTTTACAGAATCAAGTGCAGCATCAAGTTTGTCAGAGAGTTCAATTTTCGTTTCAGTCGATTTAAGAGGTGTTAATGCGCTTCAGCACTAGCATGATCTGACAGCATGTTGTGTGTAATGAACACATTATCTTAAAATGATTTATGTCGCTTTTTTTGGTGATAACGTAGTCAATCAGATGCCAGTCTTTCGAACAAGGATGCATACACATGGTCTTACGACAGCTGGCTTGCTGGTAGAAGGTATTAGTAATACTAAAGTCAAATCCCCTGCAGATAAGGAGAAGGTGTAATCCATTTGAATTCACACGACCAATAACATGGTGACCTAAAACACCCTTTCAAGAATGATAATCATTGCCAACACGAGCATTGAAGTCAACTGTAAGGATTAATTTATCCTTATGTTAGACTTTGGAGATGACATCCCAAAGAAATTTGTAAAAATGATCTTTTTCTTGGTTGGAGCGTAGCAGCTGAGCATCATCACATGGGTGTTGCACCCCAGATTGAGGGTTAGTGTTATTATACGATCTGATACACCTTTAGGTAAGAAAGCCAGTGAACTAGCAAGGTCTGACTTGATGGCGAAGAGAACACCAGATTGGTGTGGCTCTTTCTCTGTCTTGCCAGCCCATAAAAACACATACCCACCTTTTTCTTTCCTAAGCTGAGAATTGCTAGCCATACGTGTTTCACTAATGGCTGCTATGTTGATGTTATACTTCAACTCTAGAGACACAAGAGCTGTTTTATGCTCTGGTGCAGAATCATTGTCCTGGATAGCGTGAACATTCCAGGATCCAAAATGAAAATTCTTCTTATATTTCTTTTGATCTTTCTTGCTGTTTTGACTGCATTAATGGATAACAAGATAGCTGCAGTGGGCTGCCAAGTCTCTGTGTGAGCAAGCAATGTTTAGAGTTCCTTTTATTAGGGAAAGCAGTGCAGATCCCAAATAGGTCTGCTTTGTCCCCGATGTAGGACATGGACATCACAATTGTTTATGTAAGAACGGCCATCACCCATCTCTTTGCCACTGTGTAGAGCTCTAGCTAGAGCCTTCCAGTAATATCCTTTACCTGACCCTGTCACCTTCACTCTCTCCTCAGCGGACCTTGCAAGTGAACTGTGCAGATAAAAATGAACGAATCAGGGTAAACTGCCAGAAAACCTAAACAAGTAATTTGATTAAAGTGGCGAGTGGTGTAGAACCATCCACACTTTCCAGAACTATTGATACACTCAGTTGGTGCAAATAAATGTCACAGACGAAGAAGACGATAGACCTCAGGCTCTTTGTGTAAGAGTTTTCCATCTCCTAGACCAGTCATGTTCTATAACACTAAAGAGCCTGGTCAGCTCTGGTAGGCACTATTTGCCCATAGCTGGGACCCTAATAGGTGCTACCACCCTAGGTCAGGGCAAACCTGAGAACAGTAGCAATTAAAAGTTGATTCCATGCTCCTCAAATCATCTAATCTCCTGATCAGAAGACTTGATACCGGATGTAGTTTATCATCATACCCAGGACACACACACACACACACACACACACACACACACACACATATATATATATATATATACACATGCATACACACACGAAAGATTTAGAGTTTGGGTGAAGATCACTGCTGCCCGTTACCCTTAAAAATTCAGGTACAGCAGACGAGCAACAAAGGTACTACTATCCAATGCTCCCTGTATATATTGGATGTCGGAGTAAACAGTTGGACATTAAATGTGTCAATATATTGCTATATATATATATATATATATATATATTAAATAATATTAATAAAGTAATATAATATTATTA
>CAWVQA010000008.1:0-23255 GCA_963932145.1 Acanthosepion lycidas | reverse complement strand
TATATATATATATATATATATATATAGTGTGTGTGTCTATATATATATATATATATATATATATAGTGTGTGTGTCTATATATATATATATATATATATATAGTGTGTGTGTCTATATATATATATATATATATATATACATGTGTGTGTCTATATATATATATATATATATATATACATGTGTGTGTCTATATATATATTTTTTCTTATGTTTAATTATTGTCTTTTGCGTGTGGTAGTAATCTAAATTCTTCTTGGACTGACACGAAAATATATATATAACTTGTGCACATTTCATAAGTTGGTTTCTTTCTTTTCAGAAAAAAAAACATGTAAAATCTTATCTTAGGTAACTTTAAAGAAATTTTCTGAAAGTGTCTGCATATACTACTATGCTAAGAAAAGTACAGTCTCAAGTAAATGATTTATGTATATAGTATCGTGCATTAAAAATTTTATAAAATGTTCATTTCCATGCAGGTTATTGTCCTCATCTTTATCATTATCACATTTTGGCCTTCATCAGGTGTTTGTCGATCTAAGTAACCTTTTAGAGTTTTTTAAACTGAACTCTTTATTTAATCTCTGGGGATATCCCTAGACACGGTCAGTGGAATGAGAACGGTCTATTTTATCTAGATCTTATTTAGTACTGTTCAGTTACTGGTTGCCTTGTTTCCAGTATGCACTAATTGAACCTGGGATAGAACTCACAATTACTATGTCACAATTCATAAACAATGTCTTTAATCAACTAGGATATTGTCCCATGGAACAATTCTGAGTGGAGAACTTGGAGCCTTAAACCTATCCTATCTGCTAATTCTTGTCACATTTGACTGCATTCACCGAGGCTTATCTTTTCTACTATAGCTACTGCTGCTGAAGTGTTGATGTCATTTCTCTTTCTTTATTAATGACTCTTATATCATATCTATTTCTATGCTATGCTTAATAATGATGTTCTCAATCTTGCATGCATACTGCTTCTTTTAGACATCTGGTTCTGCAGTATTCCTCCTTGTCTTGTGTTTTTACTTCATTCCATAAGGGTTCATAACATGACTACTCTTTTCTCTCCATAGATGATCAGCCATCCTTAATTTCATTGTTTCACACATATTTTTAGCTTTTCAATGTTCCTCCAGTCTTAAAGTTGTTTCTTCATCCAAGAAATTCAGATAGAAATTAAGATGTTAACATATTTATATACCTTATATATTCAAAATATATAGAAAAAGTTTAGATTAATACATTCTTTAACACTTGTTTATATCTATTTAAAAATTGGATTAAATCTAGAATCCCAATTTTAAGTTATATCATTTTAAATTCACTTGATATGATGCACATAAACATTTGTGTATTTGCAAATTTTATTAAGGTTTCCTATTAATGGAGATAAGTTTTGCTTATAGTTTTTACTTTCAATACAAATCTAAACTTTTTCGTTTTCAAGTATTCATATAGTATTAAGAGAGGTGTTAAGAGATTAAACTCTATACAGATTTCTGAAATATTCAACTGTAATTTTTTTTTTTTTTTTTTTTTTTTTTTTTAAACTTGAATAACTGAACTTCTGTGCACCTGTGAAGATGTTTAAAATATATTTAATAAATTTTAATACATATCACTTTTTGTTGTGGTTAAAACCTTTTCTTCAACATAATTAAATTACTATACTTGCAAGAAAATAAATGTATTTCTCTTAATTTATGAATGTTCAGAGCTCATTTAAATCTTTTTTTCCTTTTCACTAGAAATTTGTAGAAATATCTTTATACTTTGCAAAAAAAAAAAGAAAACATGAATATGCATTTTCGAAAAAATAAACCTGCCAAAAATATTAGTAAGAGACTGAAAATACATGAAGTATATAGATTTTTTTTTTTTTTTTTTTTTTTTTTAAAGCTTTTCACCCCAAGGAAGATGGGAGTGCCACTAGCACTCAAGGGGTTACAGAGAGTGGGAGCAAGAGTAAAGAGCTACGAAAGAGGAAAGGATGAAGAGAAGGATGGGGAATAGATCAAGGCATCTGGAGATGTCGATCGACATTGCATTTGAATAGTTGGAGGTTATAGCTATCAGGGAAGCAAGAAGGGAGTTCCACAAACAGGGAGTGTGAGACATGAAGCTATTGAAGTAGAAGAGACAGCTAAATTTAACAGTTTCAACCATGAAAGAGTGGGACTGAGATGCCGACCTAGTGGCATGTTTAAATTCATGCAGTTTGTTCTCTGTGGTGAGTAATAGAGAGCAGTTTTGTTGTTGAGGCATTAAAGTTAACCAGCCATTTTCTGCCCCAGTCAGCAACCGATTGGAAGCCCTTATCAAGACTAACGGCCAGGTTAGTTTTGTCAGCAATACCAGATTTGCTATTTAGGCAGGAGTAAATAGTGGTGTCGTCTGCATAGATGCCTACTTAGGAACTGATGACATCTAGAAGATTATTAATAAAGATAAGGAACAGTGTAAGACCCAGGATAGAGCCTTGGGGAACACCTGTGTTCATGAGAAAGAAACTGGAGGAGAATCCATTTAGGACGACTTTCATTACAGTTTGACAAGTCAAATAATCATTCAGTAATGCTGTATCCCTGAAGCTTACGAAGGAGGTCAGCATGCCAAACCCTATCAAATGCTTTAGAAAGTGGAAACCATATTGCTTGTCAGAGAGCAGATCATGGGATGTAAGGTGATTAAGCACCTCAGTGTTGATTAAAGCTTCAAGACTTTGACGAAGAGTGGTAGGAGACTGATAGGATGGTAGTTAGATGGGTCAGAAGGGTCGCCAGAGTTTTTAAAGACCGGTACAACAGATGAAGACTTCCGACAGGCTTGAAAGCAGGAGTTGTTGAGGTAGTAGTTGTATAGTTTATAGAGGAGAGGAACTAGTTCAGGAGCACATTTCTTCAGGACAATGGCTGGTATCCCGTCCCCACCACTAGCCTTATGGGAATCTAATTTCGAGATGATGCCCAATACCAATGATGGGGTTATGTGAAACTCGTTCAACAGAGACTCGGTTCTAGAAGGAAAATCGGATATGGGTACACCAGATGAATCTAATCTTGAATTGGATGAGAATTTATGGCAAAGCACTTGGCCTTATCATCTGAGGAATTCAGGACCTCAAAGGAGGCATTGTGGGTTGCTCTTGTTTAGTACACTCTTTCCAATAATCTTTGGAGCTGACTTTGGAGCAAGATGCAATATGTTATTTCATTCTATCAGCAAATAGTGACTTTGCTTCATTGAGGACATGCTTGCACCATTACAGGCTGAGACAAAGAGGTGTCTGTTGCAATCTGACATGTCACTACGGTAAAAAAAAAAAAAAGTGATTCCTATGGGTAATGGCAGCTGAGCAAGCAGCAGAGAGCCAAGGGTGTGAGTGCGATTTAACCTTATATTTCCTTGTGGGGATGAAAGCCTCAATTCCAGCTTTTACCCAAGAGGAGACCTTGGATGCGCATTCTTGAACTGGAAGATTAAAAGACTATATTCCAGGGGATATCACGAAAGAAATTATGGAATGAGTTCCAGTAAGCTCATTGATAACAGAAAGATGTTCTGTTGGTATTACATTCTTTGTTGGGGGTGGAGTAGAAGGAGATGTTGACTGACACTACAGCAAGATCAGACTTGCCAAGAGCAGAGCTGCGTGGTATGACAAGACTTGGGGATGGAGTTGAGATAGAGAAGGGAAGTGTTACTGTCATGGTTATTGGGGACACGGGTGGGAAAGTCAACCACTTGCGTGAGGGATTGAGAAGTTAAGGGTTCATATACCAGCAAGATCAGTTAGTTTTTAAGTCACTTGGCATGGTGGACATTAAAGTCACTGAACACAAATATATGAGCAAATGGATGAAGAGAGCCTTGTCTATATTGTCGGAAATGTTTTTGAGTACACCACAGTTTGGGAGAATGGAGAGCGATAAAGGAAGAAGAGGTAGCTTACAGCATTGAGGAGAGATAGACGGAGACACATGTAGGAATGGTCCAGAGATTCAAGAGAGCTCCCTAGCCAGTGGGAGATGATCCTTGACGTAAAGTCCTAGACTATGCATGTGGATTTGCAAGTCTTTTCTAAAGAGAGGAAGGTAATCGGAGATTGGAGAGGGGATAAATGAGTTGAGGTTGGTCTTGCAGAGAGCCAGTATTTCAGGAACAGCAACCAGAAAACTGTTAACTCTACCCTCAGAATGAAGAAGCATTGCCACAGACTACACACATCAAGAGAATCATGACAGTATTACTATGGAGGCCAGAGAGAAGGAAAGGAAAAAGTACTGGGAACCCCTTCTTAAATAAGAAATAAGGGCTGAGCTTTCATGAGAAGGGGAAGGAGTGTTGACCGGGCAATAGGAAACCCTACCTACTCCTATTACATGTGCACTAACATGCACACACAAAGAAAGAACAAAAGCAGCTTACAAGAAGTCCAAGAATAATGTGCAAGTCACTCAGTAACTGAAATATAAAATTTTAATTTTGAGACTGAAATATAAAGTTTTTAACTTCTTGAGTGCAAAGAGCTCCTCATCTGAAAGTCCAGAAACTCATATCATTCACTTTTGCATGAGTCAACAAGAAAAAAAAATTCGAAGAATTTATCCAAACTTTTCAAGACACTGTGAGGACTAAATTCACTTCAATTAATTTAGCCCCACCTCTTTATTTTAAATACTAGAAGTAATTAATTGGGGAAAAAATAGATAAAGTATCTGCACCTTGTAGAAACAACCTTTTTTTATTTTTACTTTAAAATTTTCTACATCAAGTGACTGAAATTTATAAGTAAAGGAATGCTGCAATTTTAAAGAATAAAAATATGATACTATAGAAATTTTTGATTAATTAAAAAATGATAGATTACACTGGGAATATGCTATAAAAGGTTGAATTTGGTTTGGTAGTGGAGAATTTTTCAATTAATTTACATCAAAATTAATTTCCTGCTTGACATTTATATTCCAGAATTTTTAAAACTTTACATTAGTTCTAAGAAGCAAATTTGGATTTGAGTGAAATGCTACTTGTGTGTTATAGTAATATATTTATCATTGAACAGAGCTTATGAAACTATTCATATAGGCTAGTGAAGTGAATTTTATCAACTTATGAATTAACTTAGTAAATAATGATAATTAAGTATTAATGTTGCAAGTGAGAACATTTTCTTATATTCATTAACTATCACCAGTGACATGTAATGCTCAAGTTTCATTTTAATGGCTTATGTTTTCCTTGTAGCCCTATCACCTATTTATTTCTTTAACTACATTCTTTTTTAAGTACATATATTTGTCTATGGTTGATTAGTTATATTCCTAATTTAATATTAACTTTGACATCATGCTTGTTTCACTAAGAAATTACTGATTCCAATTAATTTCATCATATTTTGAAATTTTAAAAATAAATATGCTTTTGCTTCTTTTTATGTGCATTTGCTTCTTGAGATATGAATCAGCAAAATATTTTTTTAAAATAAACTGTAGTTAGAATGTTTTTCTTCCAAATATTTTGGTTATTCAGATATTGTTCTGAAAACATAATTTTAATTACTAAATCTAAAAAAAACTTCATTTAATTTTCCTTTATTATTTTTTGATATAATTTATTTGAGTTCAGGAAGAGGCAGCTGGAGTTTCTGGGACACAATGAGGAAGGAGGGCCTGGAGAATTTGATATTCATGGGTTGAATAGAAGGAAAGAGAGACAAGGGAAAAAAAAAAAACACATGACATAGCTAGCGGCCTTAAGCAAGTGGTTGACAGAATGTGGTTTGGGGAGGTAGTAGAAGGGAGGATCTTGTTGAGAGCTGTAAGGGATGGGGGGGGGAGATAAATGCTCGCCTATGTCCTGAAAGGACATAGCACATAAAAAGAAAAGAAAACCAACTTTGTCTTCACCACAAAAGAAATGTCCTAGTCTCAAAAAACACTTTGAATTACATTCCAACGCTGACTACAGCAAGCTAAAGAAATAGAACATATATCAATATATATCCAATCATCACAAACTTTGTCTCCAAACATGAATAATAATGAACCTACTGATGAGGAAAAGAAAGCTGTTAAAAAGTAAGGAATACACTGAAGCTGAACTTTTGAAAATAGCTTACTTTCTTCCCAAATTAAATAAGTTTCTCTATTTTATGAAAGAAGTCTGGAATCAGAAATACATTCCTAAAAAGTGGGGTTTATCCTGCACTAATGCACTGTGGAAACAAAAAGGTAGTCCTCAAGACCTTTACACATATAGAGGTATCTCATTTGGATCCATTTTTAAAGTATTAATGGACATTATATTAACTAGACTCTCATTGTTTTATGAAAATAAACTTCTCACAGCCTAGTTTGGCTTTCGTTCTGGTAAGAAATGTAATGATGTCATATATGTCATGAAACAACTCCAGAAAATTGCACACTTCTCTAATAAGGGAACTGTATACCTACTATGTTAACTTCACTGCAGCATATGGCCACATCAATAGAGACTTTTTCTTCTTATCCATCAGAAAGCACCTTCCAAGCTCCAAATCCATTGAATGTATCAATCTAATAGAGGAACTTTATTGGTCCACAAAGTCTTAAATGTCTGGTGAGGTCCTCAATACAGATACATTTTAAATCTCATCAGTACAAGGAAATGAGAGCCTCACTCTATTTAATCTTTTCCTCGACTATGCCCTGCACATTTACAAACACAAATGTAAAGAGATAGACACTGATCATTTAAGCATCCCCTACCACATCCCAAAGAAATTTACCAATAGAATACAGCTATCCTTCTTTCCCTCCCAATACCAATGTACTGATGCTG
Source organism: Acanthosepion lycidas (assembly GCA_963932145.1). Taxonomy (NCBI): domain Eukaryota; kingdom Metazoa; phylum Mollusca; class Cephalopoda; order Sepiida; family Sepiidae; genus Acanthosepion; species Acanthosepion lycidas. The sequence goes on along the minus strand of CAWVQA010000008.1, from coordinate 16,421 downwards.
ATGACATGGGTATTCATAGTTGGGATAAGAATGATCTTGAACAGAAAATCAACATCCTATACAAAGTGTTCCAAGAAATAGGACTTCAACCTTTCCAAAGCTGAAACTATGATCTGGAATTGGAATGAAAGCCGTGATGGCACGTACACTCAATCCATCGTAAAAAGTTGGGATGTTTCTTTAGTAAATACCAAATACTTCAAATATATGGATCACTAAAAAATAAAGTATAAAAAAATTTAGACTAAGATCTTAGATAAGGAAATTGAACAAAGAATAGACGGCACTAAAAGTTGACATTCCACGCTGCTTCAAATAAAAGATTAGGACCCCATCAATACTGGAAAGAGAAATATCAGTTACTAAACTTGAGAAACCTTATTTTCTTGAAAAATTGTTTTAAGAGAAAGATTTTATAAATTTCAACTGAAAGTAGTACTGACTGTTTGATCAATGAATGCTGAATGTTTCCCTTTTAGGTAAACAGCTAATATCATCATTAGGTATAAAATAATTTTGTTATTTATACAAAGAGTGAAATACTAACATGCATATAATTAGTTGTTCATATATCTAAAATGAGCTGAATATTTGTTATAATGTAATTTACTAAATATAAAGTTAAAATAAAAATGCTTGTAATTTTTAAAATTGTTGTTAATTTTTCAGTATATCATATTATTGTTTTTTGTTTTTTAAATTTATTTCATGAAAAAAAAATTAACTTAATTTTAATTTTTGGGGTACTTTTCATTATTCACCAATTTGAAAAATGTCTGAAATTGTTTCCCTTATGCTGGGTTTTAAAATCCTACTCTGCTATTTATACTGCTATAACAAAATGATAGCAACCACAATGAAAGGCCAGTGAGTTCCTTGTTCTTTAACAGGTCTTTCACTCGGGATACTAAGTTTAAATCTATTATTGATCAGAGGTTACAATGCCAGCTTCATAAGAATTGCTTTTTGTGCTTGTTTTTGCCCAAGCTGACTATATAGTGCATTCACTATTAAGATTAAAATTGTGGCACATATTAACAACAACAATAAACAGTTGCATAGACATTACATCAGTTGGTGAATATTGTGCATGCATGCCAATTCCTGCACTACTGCTCTTGTCATGCAATATATTTCTCACTACCATGATTATATGGCAGCAGATAGGTCTTCAGCTTTACCTTTACATTCCAGCCTATATTTTCTTCTCAGTTTTCTACCTTAATTTTTTACAATTTCTCTCCATCACTATTTACTCTATCTAGATTTATTAATTTTTTCTAAAGGTTTTAAAAAGTAATGAAAGCTGAGCAATATTAGTTATTATTTTTAGATGTAATAAAGTTTGTTTTTATTATTATTTAAAAAAAAAATATTTTTACACCTGATTAATAACAAAAAGCAGAAATATTTAATTGCTCTACTTGTATCTTTGGAATAAACTGTTTGTGTCACTCCTTAATGCTTTCATTATTATTCTCCTTCATTTCACAACTATTATTAGCATTGAGCGTCATGCATTCAGTCATCTTGGTGTAACTTCATTTGCAATACCTGTAATAAATTCCTGTTTTGCATTTGTTTCTCTAAACGAAAAAAAAAGGAAGTTTTTTGTTTTAGATATTATGACCAGGCATAACCTTGAAAACGGAACTAGGTTAATGTATGCAATTTTGCTAGAGAATGTTGCTATGGCAACATAATCATTCTAATATACAGAGATTAATGTTTTTCAAAAAAATTTAAAATACTCAATTTTTATTTACATTGTCATTTTAGTGTAAGTTTTTTTATTTACTGATATTCTTTATTTTTTAATTTTATTTGCATTGTTATCACTTCTGTAGACATTTTCCATTTTGTAAAGTGTTGATGTTTTAAAATTGGTAATTTTTTTTTTTTTTTATGAAACTAGAATACATTTGTTTTCTTAGTTAATGTTTTTTTCAACAAAGTAAAACAACAAAAGTGAGGATAATAAGTTTAATAAAATTATGTGGACAATATTTTAGATTTGTACTGACTTAAAATAAAAGACATTCAGAATTTATGCATTTTAAAAAGCTACAATATATCAACATTGTGAGTACAAATTATTAGCAGTACATTTAGACAGAAATTAAATTTTCAGCTTGGAACATTTTGAATGCAAATCTTTTCTTAGAGAAACAAATAAAGGTTGATTGACTTCTTCCAATAAGAGATGTTTATTCAGTACTTGATTTCAGTAAGCTAGTTTTATATTGTGATTATTACTTATTTATACTTTTATTTTTTAAAATACTGGTGGCAGGAACATACAATTACTTTGGAAGAGTACATTTTCTTAGGTATTTAATTTAATCTATTCGGTTGGTGCAAAAATAGTGTCGGTTTTTGACGTTCAAAATAAGTCAAAAACTGACACTATTTTTGCACCAACCTAATATATTCAGAAATATAAAGCATTTTCTATTTTTGTTTTAAATCAATTGACCAAAATCACAATTTTGTAACATCTTAATATTTATTGCAGATAAAAAAACAAATTGTAAACTGATTATTCTCATCATTCTAATATTTAAATTTTGGTTAAAATTTTCATGGTAATTGTAGTATAGCATTTTTCTTTTAAATGATTTAATGTTTAAGTGTGTGTGTGTGTGTGTGTATATATATATATATATATATATATATATATATATATATATTAATTACTTATTTGTTTGTTTTATAATAACTTTATCTGAACATACATTAATGTAGTGTATGCATGAATATATACATAGATATATGCTAAAAAACAAATTTAATTGAAGTATACATGAAATGAAATTATTAAACCAGCGTAGCAAACTATAAAAATGCAAGAAAAAAATTAGACTAAAACAATAGGATACTCCTTTTTTTTTCTTTTTTAGTAAGTTATTTCTAAATTATAATCATCCTGTTATTTTATTTGATCTTTTGTTTACCTTCATTTAGCACAAGAAATTAATTCAATACTGACGCACACACACACCCACACACCATTTGTCTCTTTGATATACTTCCCCAAAATTTGGTATTCTTATTCATGTGAATGTTTTAACAAAATATATCTGCTTTATAAAAGGAGAATCTATTTCTTTTCTGTTATATGGAAATATCGTTATTAGTAGCTGATACTATTTTGTGTACTTTGAAAAAACAATTTCACTGAACAATTTTCTCTCTCTGTTTTCTACTTCTCATAGTTTTTTCTTTATTGATAGCTTTTCAGGAACAAATGAAATCTGTTTTGCTTTACATTTATGGTAATAATTGTTTAGAAATTATTTTATTGTCTCATAAAATGAATTATGTCATTAAAAACAAAGATTGTAAAATAGACATTTCATTTGTTTCACTTTAACATAAGTTTTTTTTTTTTTAGAGGGATTTTAATTATGCTTCATTACATTCAGCAAACTAGCTTGCCATAAAGAATTTTTATTGTCATTATAACCAGTTTTGAACTCTTACCATGTATTTCAGTTAGTTTGTAATAATTACTTTCCATTAGGTCAAAAAAAAAACAAAAAAACAGGACTTTTGGAATTAAATATTACCACTTCTTGTCTCCATATTGTACAAAAATTACATCAGTTTGCACATGAAATTGTTTGCATAGCTGTCTCTAGATTTTGTTTCACCATAAATGTTATTTTTAAAAAGCTTCAATATAGTAACAATAACAACAGTAGTAATGGTTTACAAATGGTTAAGTTTCCATGCTATTGTACTGGCTAAAATGTTTGCTATTTACAAGTATTTGACTTTAACTAGCTTTCAAAAAGGTCACTTTTGATTGTATTGTAACTGTAATATCAGTGAGCATTTAAAAAAGATATCAGATTGGTGTATTCTTTGTTTATTAATTCAAACATTGAAGGTAAAAGAAAATATGCCACATTTTGACATGTTCTGATTTTTGTGATCTCTGAATTGTTAAGAATTTTGTAAGCAGTGATTACTAAATAACCTAGATGAGAAAAATGAAAGAATACAATTAATATTAGAGAAAGATAAAAGGAAGTACTGGCAGCTTTTTTTTTTTTTTTTTTTCTTTTTTACAGTAAGGTCCACCCTGTACAAATTTCTTATGCACTCTATTATTATGATGGGATTTGTGGTTGTTCATTGGCTATATATATATATATACACACACACACACACTTTGTTTTTTCTCATATAAGTCATTAGACTTTGTTTCTGTAGAGAAAATATATTGCTGTCATGTCATTGTCATGGTGAAATTGTTATTAACCAACCAATGTTGGTAAAATTTTCAGGACATGTGCAATGTACCATAAGTTTCAGCTTATGATATTTATCTTGAATATAAATACTAACTTGTTTTGCATGTGTCAGACCTTGTATACAAGCAAAATGCAGCATAAGTTTATATTTATAAATAAATCAAAATTATAGGTTATAGGAACATTTAGTTAACACGATATCCAATATATCTGAATAAATTATGACTATTTTACATGGGCTCTTTGATCAGTCCCTCAGCAATTAATTTTCTTAACTTTTTAACTTTTTTTACTTTTTTTTTTTTTTTTTTTTTTTTTAAACATTTTTTATTGCTTCCCAAAGATATGTTTTTCCTGAATATTGTTTTCTATTCTTATATCCCACTTCTTTTTTTAAAGATGGTTCACTAGCTTTCTATTAGCTGGAGAGAATTTCATTGAAAAGCATTTTTGGCAAAATGGATAATAGTCAGCTTTGCAGAGTGTAAAGAAGTATTGCCTTGTATAAATGTACTCTTTATCTTATGTTTGGCAATGACCTGTACTCTTCTAAAAATATATCTATGAACTTATTATAATTTGCTGCATTTATCTTGGTACTATCATCAACTTTGAAGAGGCCTATAATTTTACTGCTTACAATGGTAGCTGAAAACATTATACAACTTTTCTCCTGCTGTTTTCTAAATCATATGTTGACTATTTCCATAAGGATCCAAGATGTAAAGACCCAAACTATCTAAAACATTTTCAAAAGAAACAAATTTTATTAGTAAATGAAGTCAAAAACAAAAGGATTAATCTGTCTATATTTTTTTTTTAAATAGCAGAAACATGTTGGCATCAACCTTGGAAGATTTACTTTTTTTCTTCAATTTATATCACTCAGGTGATTTAACTGATTCATCCAAGCCAGCATAATTGGCTTGAATTCACCTCATTTCCAATTTTTCTATACCAACCTACATATCAAATAACCACTTTGCACTATCTTTAAAATTGACAAATTTTCACTACTACGCTTATCATGTACTTAGTACTTTAATCAGCATTCTGTAAGATTGTAAATGTACTGATCAAGCTTAGGGTTGTAGAAATCAAATCAGCAGTCATGTCATAGTTATTAATACATCAAAGTCATCCCATCTAACTAAAGATCCTTAAAAGATTTCATTTGCTTTACTCTTTGACCTTCATCAAATACCTGTGACAACAAAGATGGAACTAGTCAAAATGAATTGATATGTTACATTTTGTCTCCAAACTTCAAACAGAAAAATTGAATATTTATTTAAATTCTCAGATTGGAAGAAAGTATTGCTATTAAATTATATTTAATGAAATTTAAAGAAGGCATTACATACATACATACATACATACATACATATTTATAAAATATTAATGAAAATTATTTTCAAAGATTTTTTGTTAATTAGAAGTTTTAGCATATATGGAGGCTGATAATGTCCCTTTTTGCCTTTTCTTTAACATATTTTTACTGAGAAGTCATCTCTTATACACATTATTTACATTTGAACTAATGTCCTTATCCCTGTTATGTAACAGAGTTTGGGAAAAACACACACACGTATATTTTTTTTAATTGAAATTGGAGTAGCTTTGAACAGCGAAATTAGAACAATTTTGTTTACTGATGGAAATCTGATCTAGCCCATTTGGAATTGGGTCGTAAAAAAGACAATGGAAATGATCAAAATAAATTTTATCAGTTAAAATTTGAAATAGAGGTTACTAAGGCTATGAGAACTTTGAAATTCGCATGATTTTGGGTTGAAAACGGCACTCATGATAATCGTGTGCAGGCCAAGGGTCTTTTTATGATCAACCAGATTTATCTATATAAATGCATAGTTATGCTGAAGAAGAGGAGACGGGAGAAGCCACGATCGGTCAACACATCGTCATTGCTACGTGCCATCACATGCATGGGTGATTGTAATGGGTCGCGGTGCTACAGAAATCTTTTCAAGAGAGTGGTTGGCTCATCTGCTGTCGAGAGCAGTCAAACTGGGTGGAGAGAGGTCGGAGATTGAAAGTGACGTCAGAGATTGGAACCAAATGCCCGTGCCCATGTGTTGTTGATATAAGTATGAAGAAGTGAATTACTCCTCCAACAAACTAAGACTGCTACTGCTACTATTATTACTACCACTGGAAATGGAAACATTGCACAAGCTACAATAATCAGAATGGTTGGCTCGTCTGCTGTTAAAAGCAGTCAAGCTGGGTGGAGAGAGGTCAAAGATTGAAAGTGACATCAGAGATTGGGACAAAACCCTCGCTAACATGTACTGCTAATATAAGTACCGATGCTTCTTCTACCATGAAGATTATTACTACTGTTACTACTGCTGAGGAAGAATGCAACTATAAACTTTAAGCCGAGCACAGAAATCTTTATCTCTCCATCGCAAGAGTCGCATATTGTTCGGAGACGATTTAACAAGTTAATCAAAACCCACTCTCTCTCTGTCTAGAGTCCAGTGTATGAGTTTTTCTTTTTACATCAAATAATTTTCTTTTCTGTAACCCATACTGTAAGTGATGCTAGAGCTGTGAAATATTGCATGCATTAATTTCAAATATTCTTATTAATAACCGCATTGTTTCTGTTCAGGCAAACTGACATCTGACTGTTCAAAGAACACTTCAACTTTAACTAATATTGACTTCTCTTGAAAATGGACAAAATTTGACATTGTAGTGTTATCAAGTACCTGCAGAAAAAGGGTTTAATCCCAAGTACATTCATGCTGACATGGTTGCAACAACAGTGCAAAAGTGGGCAGCTAAATTTAATATGGGAAGGGAGAGTCTTGAAAATGACCTAAGGTCTGGGCATCCTACAGCTGCCTCCACTAAGGAAAACATTGATTGTATTTGCCACATGGTGATGAATGACAGGCAAATAACCAATGCTATTAGCATATCCCATGAAAGAGTTGAGAATATTCTGCACATTGAACTTGGCATGACAGAGGTTTCTACTCAGTGGATGCCAAATCTTCTGAAAGCAGACTGATCACATCATGGGAAAATCTGACATTGTTTAAGGTAGATCTAGTTGGTTTCCTCGAACATTTCCTAACCTATGAGTGTTTGGTTTATCACTTTGAGCCAAAGACAAAGAGATAATACATGCAGTGGAAACACCCCTCCTCACCTGCTCCAAAGAAGGCCAAGGTCATTTCATCTACAGGGAAGGTAATGGTATCACTTTTGGAGATGCAAAAGACTGTGTTTATTGATTATCTTCAAAAGGGCCACACCATCAATGGAGAGTTCTATGCCAAATTGCTGAGACAGTTACAAAAAGCTATCAAGGTCAAACACTCAGGAAAACTGCTGATAGAAGTCTTGTTTCATCAGGACAATATTCTTCCACACAATTCTTTGGTTTCAATGGCTGCTATGCATGACGGTGGCTTTGAACTGGTTGATTACTCTCCCTATTCTCTTGATTTGGCCCAGTTATCAACAGTTGTTCCTCAGTAGGAAACAACACTTGGCTAGAAACCAGTATCACAGTGATTACTTTTTTGACCAGTGAAAGCTTCTTCACCAATGGAAGAAATGTGTAAACCACAAAGAGGATATTGTTGAAAATAACCTCATTTAGTTACATTCCATGAGAGTATCTTGCTCAGCTGACCCTCATAAGATCTGAAGCTTTGATGTACTGAAAGACACTATAAAATGGGACATCAGGGTATACTTTCAGTTCGGCATTTTTCAGGGCAGGATGCAAAAAAGAGGTTTAGGAGGTTTGTGTGATGACCTTTTGTGTCAGGAACATGAGTGTGTTTATCAATGATTTGGATCAGATCATAAGTGATAGAGAAGTCTTAGCAGTATCTGCCCTCTTCATCAGTTTTGTTTGAGTGGACTAACCACTCCTTGTAGTGAATATTAAAATTGTCACAAATATGAATCTTAGCTGAGGGATTATCATCAATCTTCTCGGCTATTTTGTCAATTCCATCATCTTGTGGATTATAAACAATAAAAATTAAAGACATACTATGAATGTGAAAGCACATAAACAGAAAATCAGAACTGTCATTTTTGGGATCTCTGTCACCTAGGAACCCATCCTTAATATAGATGCTGAGTCCATGGCCATGGCACTTTTGAGGGTCTTGTTTTACTATTAGGGGTGAGTATCTCATGATTGTGAATACCTGCAGTGGGTTAGATAGGATAAAACCAGTTTCCAAAAGGAACATGATGTCAGGTTTGACCTCTTGAAGATGGAGAACTTCTGGAAAGTTGGATCCCTTCACATTGGTGTAAGGGATGTTGAACCTGGGTTATGCTTTTGTTTTTGCAGGGTTGGGTTTGTATCTTCTACTTGATTTTATTGTGGACATGATTAGAGATACTGACTTTTTGGAACAGGTGAAGATGAGGTAGCAAAACAGGTACACTCACAAGTAATACACGCTTGATTTGCCTTTCTAGGAAATTGTGATAACAAGAAAAATAAAGAAACTGTCTCAGAAGTCCAGTTTGATTAATTTGCATAAAAATGTTACAATTCTATGAAAAATAAAGACCTAATTAAAGGGAAGAAATTAACTTTTGTCATAATTGTAAATTCAGTAGGGTTTTTCCAGAATTTTTAGACTCCTTTATTTTTAATTTGAAGATTGTAGTAGACAAGCTGTTTGAACACAAGACAATAAGAGATATTCTGTTGAACTTTTTGTATCTGAATTGTTTCATAAGGATTCTGTTGAATCTGGTAACAATAATAGAATAATTTCTGTATTAATTACTGATATTTATAAAAACAGAAATTAACTATTTAAAATGCTTATTTGAAGTTATTTAATGCTTATTTGAGAAAATTAATTTATAAAACAGATGCTTTAGTTTTCCTCTTAATATTTTCTGTTAATCATATTTTTCTGCAGGTAAAATATATTGATTGCCAATGGTTTTAATTTGTACTTTTGTTTAACTTTTTCCCGACTACACAATAAAAAATATCTAATTACCAGTAATCATTGGTATGTCACATATAAATGCATCATATACGAACAACCTTTTATATCAAACTATTCCTACTACAAAATAAAACATCTGGCTGTATAGCTGTTGTGTTTACACTACTACTACAAAGTGAATTAGATTTCAATACTAAGTTTTTAAAATTGGCTGTGTACATGTATTAATGTCATTTAAGAAAATTAATATTTTAAATATTTAATTTTTCAATCTGTTGTATGTCATTTGTAATAAGAATTGTTTTCGTCATTTTTTTTGTCTTTCTTTTTTTTTGTCTTTTTTTTTCTTTTTTTTTGTCTTTCTTTTTTTTTGTCTTTTTTTTTCTTTTTTTTTTTGTCTTTTTTTTTTGTCTTTTTTTTTTGTCTTTTTTTTTTTGTCTTTTTTTTTTTGTCTTTTTTTTTTTGTCTTTTTTTTTTTGTCTTTTTTTTTTTGTCTTTTTTTTTTTGTCTTTTTTTTTTTGTCTTTTTTTTTTTGTCTTTTTTTTTTTGTCTTTTTTTTTCTTTTCTTTTTTTTTTTGTCTTTTTTTTTCTTTTCTTTTTTCTTTTTTTTTTTTGTCTTTTTTTTTGTCTTTTTTTTTGTCTTTTTTTTTTTGTCTTTTTTCTGTCTTTTTTTTTTGTCTTTTTTTTTTTTGTTTTGTTTTTTTCTAAATCTTTTGATAAACATTTTCTATAAATATTAAAATTATTTTTTTTTCCAGGACAAATTCAGATTCAGCTCTACATACAAGTGCAATGGGTCAACAATTAGAAAACATTTTAAGTTCTAATACTCCACCAACTCATAGAAGGGGTATGTATTGGGAATAATGAAAACAATGTTTCAATTGTTTTTACAATTTCTTTGAATAGAAAAATTTTTTAAACAAAAACTAAAATTTTCAGTTTAATTTTTTCCACTCTTTATTTAAAAAATAATTGAGCAGTATAGGGTTTGTTATTTTTACATAAACCCTATACAATTCAATTATCAAATAAACAATGGTAAAAATTAAATTAAAATGATAAGATTCAAAGAATATTGTTTATACTGAATTTGTTTATTTATGTGAAATATATTTAAATAAATGTAGCAAAAAATATTAGAAACTCATTTAATGTATTTTGTTAAAAATTTAGCTCCTTTCAAACTTGATTTTTTTTGATAAATAGAGATATCATGCCACTGACTGGTGGTTACACTTACATGTTTGACTGTTGTATTAACCCAGACGTTAAAGTTGAGTGTCCCATGTTTCAAGACAAATTAGTACTTTTCTTATCAGCTTTACCCAGTTGTGTATTAAGTGATAAGTAATCAATACTCTTTCCATTGACTCTTTACTTCTTTGTTATTAATGTATTTTAATTGCATTTGGTAATTAAATACTTTATTTATTATTTTTCATTTAAGTCTTTCTGTTATTACTTGTATTATGTATGTGTGATGGATTACAAAAGTAGCGAACAAGGATTTGCATTGAACTCACAAAGGAAAAAATACATTGTAACAGGATATTCAGTAAATATTTACCACTTCACAAAACTGATGACATGGAACTACAAAATATTCGCATGATTACAAATAAATAACCAGGCGAGGATATTTGAAAATTATCAGAATACAGAAAAATTGAAGAATTAAAATCTATCATGTCAAATGTTGGAACAACAATTACAGCAACAGAAAGTTCTGGAATAATTGAATAAAACTACAGTGGAAAGATGCTGTAGCCAATTCAATTAACAAATTTTTATACAATCCAGATGAAAGAATAATATTCCCAGCTTAGAAGATGCAAAGAAATTTACAAAAAGGATTGTTTGCACTGGGATGATGAAAAAAATGTTCACTTATTATTAAGAAAACTGTCTTTTGCAGAGCATGAAATGTATATGAATTTTATTTTATAAAAAAAAAACAAAACAAATGTAATAAATTTTAATGAAACTATATTAATACTATAGAAAATTTTCAGTGGTAGGAGCTCATTATTCAATACATGTTGGTAATATCTTAGTAAAAGGTGATGATGATTTTGTCACTTATACTGGGGTAGTGAACTGGGAATGTGAGAAATTTAAACACTGGATTTATTCAAATGCCTAACTGCTAATAAGGATGTGGAAATAAGACCCAGGATACTTGCTAAATTAGAGATGGATCCCAAGTTAACTCTCCAAAAAATAGCTGAAGAGTGTCAGCACATTGTTAATCTTAAACTTGATACTGCAAGGACTGAGGAAAGAGACATTTCACACATACATAACGTCTGACCATTTAAAAAAAAGATTATAGACATTTTTCAATACCTAATGCTTATGCTTGCCACAGTTGTGGGGATAAACATTTAAAAAGTAATTGTTTTTTTTTGTTTTTGTTTTTTCATAAAGAAAAAATGCTACAAATATGGAAAGAGTGAACACAAAAGTGATCATTGCAAATACAAAAAAATGGAAAAAATACTAGAACATATGTAAATACATTGTGTAAAAAAACAAAGGAAAAAATAACAACAAAAGTTTGGAGAACATGTCTTTAACTGAGCTAAAAGACATCTAACTAAAAAAAAAAAAAAAAAAAGCAGTTATGTTTGTATTAAAGGATACAGCTAATTTATTTGGAACAGATTGTATTGCATTATTTGATCTATGGGACCTCCCATTAACTCATTGTGCAACAAAATAAATATCACAGCCTCTAGTGCTAATATGGCAACTAAAAAATTAAAGAATTAAAAAAGTTTTCCAGAAGTCTTCTCAGAAGGTCTAGGTACATGCACAAAAACAAAAGCTAAATTTGAATTAAAAGAGAATGTGACAACGGTATTTAAACCAAAAAGAAGTGTACCTTTTGTGGCACTAGAACCTATTAATAAGGAATTAGATAGACTGAGAAAATTAGGAGTTATATCAAAAGTAAACTATTCTGAATGGACATCAACAGTTTACATAAAAAAATTATAAAATCCCAGTATGTGCTGATTTTTCAACGGGATTACCAAGTCCAGAGGAAATTTTTGCCAAATTAAATGGTGGTAAACTTTTTTCTAAGTTGGAACGTTTGGATGCTTACCTACAAGTAGACGAAGTGTGCTCAAGACTATTGACACTTAACATTCATAAAGGACTGTACAAATTTAACCGACTTCCTACCGGTATAAAGGTATCACCAAGCATATATAAATGATGTACTTATAAAAGGCAAGACCTGAAATCAGCATACAGAAGATGTAAAAAAAAAGTATTTGAGAGAATTAAAGATTATGGTTTTAACATCAGTGAAGAAAAAGGTGAACTGTTTATGAACAGAATTAAATATCTAGGACAAATTATCGATGTGAACAGAAGACAACCAGATCCTTCAAGGTCAAGTGCAATAAGGAAAATGCCTGCCCCAAACAAATGTAACAAAGTTACAAGCTTTTTTAGGATTTGCCAGTTACTATCATACCAAACATGCATGAATTAAGGGCACCCTTGAATAACCTACTAAAGAAAGAAATTAGATGGAATTGGTCAGATAAATGTCAAAGTGCTTTTGAAGAGATCAAAAAAATCTTAACATCGGACTTGTCACTAGCTCATTTTGACCCTAAATTAGAGATTGTGGTTGCAGCAGATGCATGTAAATCTGGTATTGGAGCTGTGATACTACACAAATATGAGGATGGAAAAACTAAACCAATATCTCCTGCTTCAAGATCATTAATAGCAGGTGAAAAAAACTACATATAATTAGAATCTTGTTTAATGTTTTTCATTAAAAGTTCAACTTTTTAATACTTGTTTTTTATAAAATAAATAATTTATTAATAATAATTTTAAAAAATTGTACTTTACTAAACAAAAAGCATGGAATGTTCTACAAACTTTGGCACTGATTATTCAAGAGAATAATTGAATGACATTAGGTTTAAATTGCAAAAGCTAAAATATCATATTTTTTGCTGTGTTTTCTAATGCTAACAATTACAAAGGATTTAATTTACAAATATCTTTGCTTATATAAAGAGTACAGAAATAAATTGTTTATTATGTCCTTTCTTGGAATATGCTGAATCAGAATAAATATAATTTTAAAGGTCTTAAATATTGTAGTTTTGGAATTTAAGCTCGACGTATACAACTTTCATTATAGAATATATTTACAAGAGAAAACTTTTGTGATTTTTCTTCATAATATTATTTGAGATATATCCGCTGTTTTCTTATAATGTCAAAATATATAATAATTTGTCAGCACATTGATGCATTTATCTTTTTTTGACCTCTAAAACTACTTCATTAAATAGTATACAGATTGACACTTAATGTTCTGGTAAAAAGGTTACTCTTAGAGTTACAGTCTAACTCATTTTAAGAGTTAGGTAAAAAGAGATGGAGAAATAATTTTCTTCAAATGCTATTTCAGAAACTGTGAGCCCCCAAATTCCTGAATTACAAATGCATATACAAATAGATTTCTGGTAATCAATCAATTTGCATATTCATAAAATATGCTACATTTTAGTTTAAATCAATTCTTCCTCTCTCTCTCTCTCTCTCTCTCTCTCTCTCATACATATATATATATATATAACATACAACGTGTGTTAGCACGTGCAATACCCTATCTTCATCAGCCACCGACCAGGGGTGATCTCACAGTTTCGGTGGCTATGGCGAGACCGTGATATATATATATATATATATATATATATATATATATATATACGCACAACTTGAAAATGATTCTGTGTTAGTTGAGTATTTACTGGAGAGGAGTTTGTTCAAATGTCATAAAAATTAGAAAGATGAGTTATGCCTGCTATTTAAGTAATCTGTTCATATGGCATGTAATGAATAAATAAAAAAAAATTTCATTGATTTACTTTGAAATAAGCATTTACATTTGTTTTTTATAATTGTTAACTTTTAAAGAAAATATAGTTGTTGAAGTAGTTGTAACAGAAGACAGAAATTCCCTTCATTGACTTATATCTAGAAGTGGGGTTGGTATTTGTATGTTGACTACTTTTACTAGGAAAGTATTATCCAAATGCATGGATTGAAAATTAGTAGATTTTCCTACTATTGCTAGTTGCACTTTATCATTATGAAGAAGAGATATCTAACCAGCTCCTTGACTTCCATGTAAGTTATTCTTATGCTGAAATAATAGTCTTCCATTTTACTATTTCTAGTGCATTATTAATGCTGAATAAGTGGTAAGAAAAGATTGAATGTTTAGTTTTTAGCTACCAACCAATACTCTATTGTACAATTAAATAGGACTCATTTTGTGATTCTCTTCATGATACTCCCATTTTAATATTTCCATTGAAAATTGTGCCACAAATGTTTCTTCCTGTATAAAAGTTGGCATTGAAGCTTTTGTCTCAATGCAGAAATACCAAGTTAAACTGCAATATTCTCCTTTTTTTTATTGCCCTTTCTCCTCAATGAGGTTTCTCATTCCTTTCCATACCCAGTAACCCCTTGCATCTTAGCATTATTGCCTTGCTTGGGATGAAATGATTAAAAAAATTTTAGTGTTATCTATTTTAACTTATGTTATTTCACATGTTTGCTCAAATTTAATAACACTATATGTAACAATTTTTAAATAATTATGTCAGTTAATACTGTAACATGAATCTGTTTAATTGTATATATCCTCTTTTAATTTTATCTAGTATTGCAAGTTGCAGAGGAAAATTCCGTGCAAGATAATATGAAATATTGGGATCCTAAAAAGGTAAATGCTTTCTTATCTTGCTTAAAATGATTATCACCATTTACTTTATTATTTCAATGATTTCTATTTTTTACAAAATTCAAAAAGAAATTTTAAGTTGGTTAAATATGTACTGATTATGCTTGCCCAATACATAACATTTTAATTCCAATTTATGCATAACAATATGTCATGATCTTTTTTATTCAGTAACTCATTAAAAATTATACCTAGAGAATCAGCAATTTTATTATAGATTAATGAATAATATTTTTCTTTTTTATATTTTTCTTGAACATTAAAACATTTAGATTTAGGAATGTCATTAAATGACGTGCTCATATTGGATAATTGTATCATTACAATCATTTTATTGGTTTATTTTCTTTTTGTATTAATAACTTCATTCTTTTCTTTTTAAGCTTGGTCAGGTCCGCCCCAAATCTTGTGAGGTTCCAAATATTAAGTAAGTTTAATAACTTCTACTTCACCATGCCATCGAATATTATAAATTTCAAATTTCAGCTTTACTTTATGAACTAATAGAAAGTAATTTTGTTCAAATATATAAGCAAACACACACACACAGGCTTAATACAAATATAAAATTTGTCTCTTAGCTGATTGATGTTATTTTCAGCATCTCAACTCTAGAGTTTCTGTGGATGGACCCTCCAGCAATTTCTCTGTCCACACACACACATATATATATATATATATATATACACACACACACACACATATATATATTTTGAACAATTAAAAAATTAAAATCTTCAGACACTCCGGTTTGTAGATTAATATTTTTTTCATTTTTTTTGCTTGCTGCTAGCACTAAACTACAGAAATGAATGTCTTGATGGAGAAAATGAACTTTTGTCTGTAGTTTTCATTTGTTTTTTTATTTTTTTATCTTTTTAACATGAATCTTTTAACATTCCTTGTGTTGGTCAAACAGTCTCTTTTAAGTTGTTATTTGAGATAAGAGCTGGATAGATACATGCTGCTCTGGTCAGTTTGACAGTTTTCTTGGACTTGGTGAGGGGATGTGTCTCTGTTTAGTGTTGGCTCATTAGGGAGTGAGTGCGTATGATGTGTGTAAGTGTGTATATTCGTGTGGGTGAGTGTATATGTGTGAGGCCTCCACACCTCCGTAAGCCTGTCTGTCTTGTGTGGGTGAGAAATGTGGGTAGGTTTTGATTTGTTGAGTTATATATTCATACTACTATCTATATATTGTTAAATTTGTGATTTAGCCCGGCTGGATATTTTGTTTTTAGACGTTGTATCCACTTATTTTCATGCGACTCTAAAATCTTTCTAATGTTATCTGCTCTGAACTTTTCTATTCTCTCAATTATAGTGAATTTGGCCTGGGTTTTGAAATCGTGTTTTTCCAGGCGGAAATGTTGTTCTACAGGTAATAATTTTTCATGG
>CAWVQA010000007.1:130000-134996 GCA_963932145.1 Acanthosepion lycidas | reverse complement strand
TAACCCCTAACCCTAACCCTAACCCCTAACCCTAACCCTAACCCTAACCCTAACCCTAACCCTAACCTAACCCTAACCCTAACCCTAACCCTAACCCTAACCCTAACCCTAACCCTAACCCTAACCCTAACCCTAACCCTAACCCTAACCCTAACCCTAACCCTAACCCTAACCCTAACCCTAACCCTAACCCTAACCCTAACCCTAACCCTAACCCTAACCCTAACCCTAACCCTAACCCTAACCCTAACCCTAACCCTAACCCTAACCCTAACCCTAACCCTAACCCTAACCCTAACCCTAACCCTAACCCTAACCCTAACCCTAACCCTAACCCTAACCCTAACCCTAACCCTAACCCTAACCCTAACCCTAACCCTAACCCTAACCCTAACCCTAACCCTAACCTAACCCTAACCCTAACCCTAACCCTAACCCTAACCCTAACCCTAACCCTAACCCTAACCCTAACCCTAACCCTAACCCTAACCCTAACCCTAACCCTAACCCTAACCCTAACCCTAACCCTAACCCTAACCCTAACCCTAACCCTAACCCTAACCCTAACCCTAACCCTAACCCTAACCCTAACCCTAACCCTAACCCTAACCCTAACCCTAACCCTAACCCTAACCCTAACCCTAACCCTAACCCTAACCCTAACCCTAACCCCTAACCCTAACCCTAACCCTAACCCTAACCCTAACCCTAACCCAACCCTAACCCTAACCCTAACCCTAACCCAACCCTAACCCTAACCCTAACCCTAACCCTAACCCTAACCCTAACCCTAACCCTAACCCTAACCCTAACCCTAACCCTAACCCTAACCCTAACCCTAACCCTAACCCTAACCCTAACCCTAACCCTAACCCTAACCCTAACCCTAACCCTAACCCTAACCCTAACCCTAACCCTAACCCTAACCCTAACCCTAACCCTAACCCTAACCCTAACCCTAACCCTAACCCTAACCCTAACCCTAACCCTAACCCTAACCCTAACCCTAACCCTAACCCTAACCCTAACCCTAACCCTAACCTAACCCTAACCCTAACCCTAACCCTAACCCTAACCCTAACCCTAACCCTAACCCTAACCCTAACCCTAACCCTAACCCTAACCCTAACCCTAACCCTAACCCTAACCCTAACCCTAACCCTAACCCTAACCCTAACCCTAACCCTAACCCTAACCCTAACCCTAACCCTAACCCTAACCCTAACCCTAACCCTAACCTAACCCTAACCCTAACCCTAACCCTAACCCTAACCCTAACCCTAACCCTAACCCTAACCCTAACCCTAACCCTAACCCTAACCCTAACCCTAACCCTAACCCTAACCCTAACCCTAACCCTAACCCTAACCCTAACCCTAACCCTAACCCTAACCCTAACCCTAACCCTAACCCTAACCCTAACCCTAACCCTAACCCTAACCCTAACCCTAACCCTAACCCTAACCCTAACCCTAACCCTAACCCTAACCCTAACCCTAACCCTAACCCTAACCCTAACCCTAACCCTAACCCTAACCCTAACCCTAACCCTAACCCTAACCCTAACCCTAACCCTAACCCTAACCCTAACCCTAACCCTAACCCTAACCCTAACCCTAACCCTAACCCTAACCCTAACCCTAACCCTAACCCTAACCCTAACCCTAACCCTAACCCTAACCCTAACCCTAACCCTAACCCTAACCCTAACCCTAACCCTAACCCTAACCCTAACCCTAACCCTAACCCTAACCCTAACCCTAACCCTAACCCTAACCCTAACCCTAACCCTAACCCTAACCCTAACCCTAACCCTAACCCTAACCCTAACCCTAACCCTAACCCTAACCCTAACCCTAACCCTAACCCTAACCCTAACCCTAACCCTAACCCTAACCCTAACCCTAACCCTAACCCTAACCCTAACCCTAACCCTAACCCTAACCCTAACCCTAACCCTAACCCTAACCCTAACCCTAACCCTAACCCTAACCCTAACCCTAACCCTAACCCTAACCCTAACCCTAACCCTAACCCTAACCCTAACCCTAACCCTAACCCTAACCCTAACCCTAACCCTAACCCTAACCCTAACCCTAACCCTAACCCTAACCCTAACCCTAACCCTAACCCTAACCCTAACCCTAACCCTAACCCTAACCCTAACCCTAACCCTAACCCTAACCCTAACCCTAACCCTAACCCTAACCCTAACCCTAACCCTAACCCTAACCCTAACCCTAACCCTAACCCTAACCCTAACCCTAACCCTAACCCTAACCCTAACCCTAACCCTAACCCTAACCCTAACCCTAACCCTAACCCTAACCCTAACCCTAACCCTAACCCTAACCCTAACCCTAACCCTAACCCTAACCCTAACCCTAACCCTAACCCTAACCCTAACCCTAACCCTAACCCTAACCCTAACCCTAACCCTAACCCTAACCCTAACCCTAACCCTAACCCTAACCCTAACCCTAACCCTAACCCTAACCCTAACCCTAACCCTAACCCTAACCCTAACCCTAACCCTAACCCTAACCCTAACCCTAACCCTAACCCTAACCCTAACCCTAACCCTAACCCTAACCCTAACCCTAACCCTAACCCTAACCCTAACCCTAACCCTAACCCTAACCCTAACCCTAACCCTAACCCTAACCCTAACCCTAACCCTAACCCTAACCCTAACCCTAACCCTAACCCTAACCCTAACCCTAACCCTAACCCTAACCCTAACCCTAACCCTAACCCTAACCCTAACCCTAACCCTAACCCTAACCCTAACCCTAACCCTAACCCTAACCCTAACCCTAACCCTAACCCTAACCCTAACCCTAACCCTAACCCTAACCCTAACCCTAACCCTAACCCTAACCCTAACCCTAACCCTAACCCTAACCCTAACCCTAACCCTAACCCTAACCCTAACCTAACCCTAACCCTAACCCTAACCCTAACCCTAACCCTAACCCTAACCCTAACCCTAACCCTAACCCTAACCCTAACCCTAACCCTAACCCTAACCCTAACCCTAACCCTAACCCTAACCCTAACCCTAACCCTAACCCTAACCCTAACCCTAACCCTAACCCTAACCCTAACCCTAACCCTAACCCTAACCCTAACCCTAACCCTAACCCTAACCCTAACCCTAACCCTAACCCTAACCCTAACCTAACCCTAACCCTAACCCTAACCCTAACCCTAACCCTAACCCTAACCCTAACCCTAACCCTAACCCTAACCCTAACCCTAACCCTAACCCTAACCCTAACCCTAACCCTAACCCTAACCCTAACCCTAACCCTAACCCTAACCCTAACCCTAACCCTAACCCTAACCCTAACCCTAACCCTAACCCTAACCCTAACCCTAACCCTAACCCTAACCCTAACCCTAACCCTAACCCTAACCCTAACCCTAACCCTAACCCTAACCCTAACCCTAACCCTAACCCTAACCCTAACCCTAACCCTAACCCTAACCCTAACCCTAACCCTAACCCTAACCCTAACCCTAACCCTAACCCTAACCCTAACCCTAACCCTAACCCTAACCCTAACCCTAACCCTAACCCTAACCCTAACCCTAACCCTAACCCTAACCCTAACCCTAACCCTAACCCTAACCCTAACCCTAACCCTAACCCTAACCCTAACCCTAACCCTAACCCTAACCCTAACCCTAACCCTAACCCTAACCCTAACCCTAACCCTAACCCTAACCCTAACCCTAACCCTAACCCTAACCCTAACCTAACCCTAACCCTAACCCTAACCCTAACCCTAACCCTAACCCTAACCCTAACCCTAACCCTAACCCTAACCCTAACCCTAACCCTAACCCTAACCCTAACCCTAACCCTAACCCTAACCCTAACCCTAACCCTAACCCTAACCCTAACCCTAACCCTAACCCTAACCCTAACCCTAACCCTAACCCTAACCCTAACCCTAACCCTAACCCTAACCCTAACCCTAACCCTAACCCTAACCCTAACCCTAACCCTAACCCTAACCCTAACCCTAACCCTAACCCTAACCCTAACCCTAACCCTAACCCTAACCCTAACCCTAACCCTAACCCTAACCCTAACCCTAACCCTAACCCTAACCCTAACCCTAACCCTAACCCTAACCCTAACCCTAACCCTAACCCTAACCCTAACCCTAACCCTAACCCTAACCCTAACCCTAACCCTAACCCTAACCCTAACCCTAACCCTAACCCTAACCCTAACCCTAACCCTAACCCTAACCCTAACCCTAACCCTAACCCTAACCCTAACCCTAACCCTAACCCTAACCCTAACCCTAACCCTAACCCTAACCCTAACCCTAACCCTAACCCTAACCCTAACCCTAACCCTAACCCTAACCCTAACCCTAACCCTAACCCTAACCCTAACCCTAACCCTAACCCTAACCCTAACCCTAACCCTAACCCTAACCCTAACCCTAACCCTAACCCTAACCCTAACCCTAACCCTAACCCTAACCCTAACCCTAACCCTAACCCTAACCCTAACCCTAACCCTAACCCTAACCCTAACCCTAACCCTAACCCTAACCCTAACCCTAACCCTAACCCTAACCCTAACCCTAACCCTAACCCTAACCCTAACCCTAACCCTAACCCTAACCCTAACCCTAACCCTAACCCTAACCCTAACCCTAACCCTAACCCTAACCCTAACCCTACCCTAACCCTAACCCTAACCCTAACCCTAACCCTAACCCTAACCCTAACCCTAACCCTAACCCTAACCCTAACCCTAACCCTAACCCTAACCCTAACCCTAACCCTAACCCTAACCCTAACCCTAACCCTAACCCTAACCCTAACCCTAACCCTAACCCTAACCCTAACCCTAACCCTAACCCTAACCCTAACCCTAACCCTAACCCTAACCCTAACCCTAACCCTAACCCTAACCCTAACCCTAACCCTAACCCTAACCCTAACCCTAACCCTAACCCTAACCCTAACC
>CAWVQA010000007.1:0-127500 GCA_963932145.1 Acanthosepion lycidas | reverse complement strand
CGATCCAAGAATTTCACCTCTAACGTCGCAATACGAGTGGCCCCGACCGCTCCCTTCGATCATTGCCTCGCCGTAGACGGAGACCGACAGACGTAGACGAGGCCCTCTTCCATCATTCCATGCTTATCGTATGCAAGCTTGAACAGCCCGCTCTGAGCACTCTAATTTTTTCAAAGTGAACGTACCGGCCGCCGCGGACACTCGGTCAAGAGCATCCTTGGAGGAGAAACCGCCGACCGCGCACGCACATGTAAGAAAATTAAAAATGAATTTTGAGGCTCCATATGTGTTTAAGATTTTTAAAAAGTGAAAATTTTCAACCATAATAGAGTACATAGCTTTCTAAATTCAATTATAAATACTCAATTACTGTAATTTCTGAATTAGAAAAATTAGTTATTTTACTTCTGAAAATGCTTGTTCATATTCTTTAACGGTAATTTTATTTCATGTTGAAATAGGGTATGCAATAGCTGAATACAAAATGTAACATTTTTTTAGCATTTTCCCATTATCCAAGAATAGGTCCACTGCTCTAATCAGTTTATGGAAGGAGCGGGTGCTGCCAGATATCGATCTTTCTGCAAGTGGTCAGCAAATCGGTTACAACTCTGAAGAAAATTCTCATGGAAGGGAAATAATTGTAATGCTTACCAAACTCCACTTAATTTTTCATTACAAATAACTTTATTTGATAATTGTTTCAATATTATGTTAAAGACATTTCATTTTGATGAACATAATGACTATCATCTAAATTGAAGTATACAGAAATTGGTTTCATGTGTATTTCATACTCATTGAAACATTTTCATTTTAGTACCTATCAATTTACATAAAGTATACATAAAAGGTTGAGAAAACAAAACTCTTGAGTCACAGTATAATTAGACTTTTGACTGCAAAACATCCTGAATCCAATCCAATTGTGTGTGCCAGAAATCTGAACTGACATAAAAATGTATTTACATAAAATGTAGATTTCATAGAACTAGTGAGTTTTGTGACATATGCACACGTCATACTTTGCCTGCATATCATCAGGGTAGGTAGAGACAAATGGTGACTTAAAGTCAAAAGTTTGGACCATATTTCTTCCAAAATGAACTTTGGACAATTTCTGATGGAGACTAGAATTTTTCATTTAGAATAATGTTGATTAATTTAGAATTTTGTTTTTCAGGAAAGAAGATAATTGGAACTTTGGAGAAAACACAAGTAATCAGTTGAAAAAAAAATATTTACACAAATAGATTGTTTCATTCTAAATAGGAAAAACAATTCACATCTGTTAATCTATTTTTAGTCATAATTTTGCACAATGTACTTAAAATGTAATATTAATAAGTGTCATATGCCCTAGTCGACGAATGGGTTTATAAGGCGATCATACGCCGACCAGAAGATATATACATTATCACATCTGTGGAGAGATACAGGCTATCTCTCCCAGATCACGACAATGGACAATTAGTAAACAAAAATATTTTAAAGAACACTGTCCGATTAGGATAATCGAACAGTAATCTTTTCCCAGGTTCGCTTCGGTTTCAACACGAATACTGATCCACAATTCAAGGATGAACGATAAGACGTAATGAATTTTGGTATAAGAATTTTAATATGTACATATACACAAAATATTAAAATAAAAGAAAATATAAGCATGAGTAAAACATCCGACGACCAGATCTCGAGACTTATGTTGGGATATCAAAATGTGCACAAATCCAAGTGGATTCGACTGAACCCGAATGGACAAAAAAATAAGTATGAATAACTTCGAATACAGAAATCAACGCGTAACCAAAATACATGTGATAGGATTTACATATTATTATTTTGACATGTGGAAAGGTGTTTGTAAGAACATAATATTTATGGATGCATGTATATCTTTCCAACACGGGTTCAAAATATATAATTACTTATCTTTATATTCAGTTCTCTTTTTAATCGTCGTCCTTTCTTTTCTCTCTCACGTTTCCTCTTTTCTTTCTTTCCTTTTCTTTACACAAATACAATTTCACACACGGTCCGGCTGTAACAGAGATGTACACATTCTTCCTCTCTCTGGTTTTCTTTTTTCTTTCTTTCTACTTCTGTATACAGTTCAGCTTGCAACAGAGATATATACTTTCTTCCCTCTGGTTTTCTCTTTTCTTTCTTTCTTCTTCTTTATACAATTCAGCTTGCAACAGAGATATATACTTTCTTCCTCTATGGTTTTCTCTTTTCTTTCTTTCTTCTTCTTTATACAATTCAGCTTGCAACAGAGATATATACTTTCTTCCTCTCTGGTTTTCTCTTTTCTTTCTTTCTTCTTCTTTATACAATTCAGCTTGCAACAGAGATATATATAGTTTCTTCCTCTCTAGTTTTCTTTTTTATTTCTTCAAACGCAGGCTGTATTCTCAGCGTACAAATTTCCTTGCGTCTTCTGTGATAAATAACGCGATTTATCGTCTTCAATTTGGGGTTATCGAACAGAAATACATGTTCTTATATTTCTTGTCCGGAGTTGCCTGGGATGAATCGGAGAAGTTCCATCATTATCAAATGAGTCTCATCTTTCCGTTCATAAGTTAGCAGCGCTTCGATTTCGAATCTTGCTCCTTCAAAGACAAGACAGCAACTGACTCCCAAGTAATTTTCTAATTCCCACGTGTCCTGCGTTTTGGCGCGAATTCCAGATTACATCAGCCCCCTGTCTAGTTTCTGTCTAGATATCTGTTGCTACGGGTAATTGGGTCAGTCAACCTCTTGACTTGCTTTCCCAAAATGTCTCGAGACTCCCACGTGACCTCTTCTGTTGTCAGGCGAAGATTAACCTTAATATATGCGTGTATGCGTGTTTGGGCTATCTGCATCCGTCACATAAGTCCTGTGGAGATTGAAGCATTGAAAATGCTGGAGATTTTTTTTTTAATTCTGTTTCTTTATTTATTAAAAGAAATCCAAACTGGTCAGTTATTTTATTTTTTCTCAAATTTTTGACAAAATTAATTTAATAACTTTGAAAATTTATTACAAATTATTTTCTGATTAAAACTCGGTTTTAAGTAGTTTCATTTTGTAGGGAATCTAAAAAAATAATTTGTGATAGTTATTTTTACATAATCTAAACTTTGAATATTTAAACTGGAATTAAATAACAAGAAATTCAACTACATCCAACTCATGTGTACATTAGTAAATGTAGGCACACTTGTTTTTATTTTTAAATGTAATTAGCATAAAATTTAGTCTATTTATTTATTTAATTAAAGTAATAAATACTCAAGGGGAGGGTTTTTTGTGATGAAAGTTATAACTTCAGGACCAAGAATAATTTGAAAGAAAGAAATGTAAATATTTTCATTGGTTCCCTATTTACAGAATTTTCCATCAGAATAATAAAAAAAAGTGTATCGTCAGTTCAAAAAATTGAATCTGGTAAAAAAAATGTTTATTTTGAGAGAAGACTGCCAAAATAGCTTTAACTGAAAACTAGACAATTACTTTTTTCAAAAATTTTAAAAGTCGTTCTTGAGGAACTTTTCTTATCAGGAGGTCTTTCAAAGAACTTGACATTTCTTGTAGATTTTGTAAAAGAAATTCCCAAATGTCAAAGAACTCTTCTGAGAGAAAGTAATTTGTCATGTACATGGTGTGGCAGAAGTACCTCTCACATAATAATAAGACATTAGTGGCAATGGTGTCTTCATCTAGTTAATATCTTACCATTATGTGGGAGGCATTTTTTGCCACACTCTGTACAATACAAGGTACTCTAATTTCTTCAAGAATATTATTGCTGATGGGAAAAGATTTTCTCTGCTTCTATATGGGCTTCATATGCCTCAGAAAAAAACAAGTGAAAAATTCAAAGAAAACTGCCTATAACCAACAAGAAAGATTGGAGCTAGTGACATAATGGTGTGGAGTTATAATTCAGGTGTAGAATCATTGATAATTGAAGAGTCATTACCATTTATTCCAAGAAAAGGAGTGTCGCACCCGCATTGATTGGGGTGAATTGTTTAAAAAAAGAAGAGAATCGCTGCTTTCCTTAGTTTACCAAAGTATACAAAATTGACACAAATATAAGTATTATTCACGCTCTCTTGCAATTATTAAATTTATTTCTGTGTGTCTATGAAAATGTGCGTCTTTATACGCCGGATATGCTGTATGTAATGTTTTCAAAACTTTTCTCTCAATAAAATATGGATTGTTGGATTTTTTACGCAGGAATGCATTATTAATAAGAAAAAGACAAGTTAGGTGTATATGATGGATTCGGTAAAACATCCAAAATGCTGGGTTCGATCATTTATCAAGTTGACAATTTCTTCAGTGGTAGGATAACACTCTGACAAACGTCCGGGTCTCTTTCAAATAACAGCTTCCCTCAGTCTCTGATTCAATCTTTCACAACATTTGACGGTGTTAACAGTCTGGCCAAGCACACCTATTGCATCCAAAAGTTATACTTGCCATCTATTCCTTCACTGATTTCTAAATTTTCAATTAAGTGGATGGATGCTGCTTGAACATATAATCAATCATGGATCCCGATTACGATCTTTTTCTTTCTCTCAGACGACATTTATCCGGACTTCACACACATGACTGAGAGATGCAAGGCTTTCTCCAGTCACCATGTTCTTCGAGAATTATATATATATATATATATATATATATATATATATATATATATATATACATACACGGTTGGGCAATGATTGGACAAGTGAAACAGGCTCCATAGATGAATAACGTTATAAATGTTTTGTTTTGACTTAAATAGTCAAGTCTAAACAAATAGCCTGAAGATTGCATTCAAGTACAAAACAGATTTTCGTTGCTGGCTGTTGGCCTCAGTGTCCCCTTTTATATTTTATATTTGCATACGCTCTATCCGTGATAGTATATTATACACACTATGTCTGGTTTTAGTATGTAATTCAATGCCTTCACAATAGAATTTCGTATGATTAACCTTTGGTAAAAATGTTCTGGATACATTTATTGCAGAAATTAGCCAAGTAATTTTTCAACTGATCTATTTTCATCAGAAATATTTGCACTAAAATAATTGATGCTGTGAGATTGCCACTGTAACAGTATACTTATTGATATTTATTTTTACCTTCAAATATATAAACATCACTGTAATTATCTGCCTGTCATTAATTCATGGTCATATTTTACTTCAAATAAATTATTGTAATAAATATAAAATTTTTGACTGCATAAAACCATTCTCCTTACCAACTGGGTCCAACGACGATGAAGCTGTCGAACTTTCTCTGCACAATTTCAAATCCAAGAACCATACTCGTTATCACAATAATCAATAGTACTAAATTACAAAGTGAATAGCTTTTCAAGAATGAATAGTACGTTTGTTGGTTTGAATCCACCTAAAAATGCATTTCATTAAAATTATATATATATATATATATATATATATATATATTAGTGTGCGCAAAATGAACGGTTGATATAATATCAACTTAAGGTGTTCTGAATTTCATGTGAACTTTTCCTTTGTACGTATTACACCAAGAAACGTAAGATTTAAATCCACATAGATTCTCCTAACAATGGATAGGTTTGGTGTAGGTCAGCAGTAGGGTTGCCGACTATTACTCTCGGATTTTTGTGTTCAAGTTCAGCAAAAATCCGTTAATGACTATTTTTCTTCTTGTAAGAAATAGGTTATTATTTTCGGTTGTAAATTATTAAATCTGCACGTTATTTAATGATTTATAATAATAAATTTAAAATGTCTCCAGAGTAAAAGTAAATGTTCAGTCATCCACCAGGAAGACAGGATCTGACGACATTCGAGCCTGTAGACTGTACAGTGAACGGGAATTCTTGCGTGACTCGATTGTGAACTACTTTGCCGTTCACATGTATCTCTACTGATCTTACCGTTGACGCCAAACAAACTTCTACTCCACGAAGCCGACACTAACGTTCTTAGCAGTTTTTGCCGTAACAATTTTAATAATTCTGGAATTAAGTAAAAAGAAATCAATTGTTGAACGACACAAGTGGCGACAATCAATTCTGGATGAGTAAGTGTACAAGTACTCCTCGCGCAGCAAGCGGTATGAAATGCTCCTAAAAATTCTTTTGAATAATCAATACACTTTTATTCTATAATAAAAAAAAAACTCAAATCCAATAATTTATTTAAAGAATTAACAGCGGATTCGAACCTATTACTATAAAATCGAGAGTCTACCGCTCTTGCAGTCGAAATAAATTGTCATTTTATGCGCTAGAAAGCTACTGATCATTGCAACGACTAAAATGAAAATTGAAGTCAATCAGTCAGTTGTTGAATGACACAATATAAGTGGCGACAGTCAGAATGCGTGCGTGGTGAAGTGGTAAGTTGTTTGACAACCACGGTTTCGGTGCGAGTTCGAGTACTGAAGTAAGAAGTGCTTTTTTCAGTTATATGTCAGTAATGGTTCTCCAGGAATATTTTCCGAAATAAAAGATATAATTTGTTCGCGGAGTAGTTCAGAGTTTCAGGTGAACTTTTTCTTGGTATATATTATGCCAAGAAATGTAAAATTTATAAATTCTTAATATCAAGCGACTAACAATCAGTATGGTGTAAATCAGTGGTAAAATTGCTGATAGTAATTGTCGGGTGCGCGTGTTCAATTTCAGCGAGTATCCGTATACAAAATTTGTCATCGGAAAAGTAATGCGTTAATATTGTCGGTTGAAAATCAATAAATCCGTGTCATATTTTATAATAAATTTAGAATGTTTTTAAATTAAAAGTAGTCATTGAGTTTTCCACCCACCAAGGTAGTACCTGACTACATTCGAACGTATAGTCTCTACTATTCGATCCCGAACACCTTCGACGTTCGCATGTAACTCTACTGACCTAAACCTTCAGCGTTATTCGATCGCGAACCAATTAGCAGGTAACTCTACTGACCTAAACAGCTACAAACGCTAACCAACCCTCTATAACGCCTGCGCCAAGAAGCCGCCACTAACGTTCTAACCATTTTTTGCTGTAACAATATTACTAATTCTGGAATTAAGTAAAAAGAAATCAATTGTTGAACGACACAAGGGACGACAATCAATTCTGAATGATTGATAAAATTCGCACACCTTTACAACGAAGCAACTAGCAGTCTGAAATTTTCCGCAAAGATTCTATTAATAATCAATACACTTATTCCATGATAAAAACAACCAATAATATATTTAAAGAACTTAACAGCGGACCTATTAATATAAAATCATAAACGGACTGCTCTTGTAGTTACTTACTAAAGTCAAAAACTCTCGCTGATTTGAACCCGTATAGAAAGAATAGCAGCTTGACACCTTACCAATGAGCCAACATAGGTCGGCTAAATAAAATTTTATTTTATGCACTTGAAACCTTCTGATCATTGCAACGACTTAAATGAAAACTGTAATTAGTCAGTTAGTTGTTAACTGATACGATATAAGTGGCGACAGCCTGACGAATGAGTGCGTGGTAAAGTGGTAAGTGGTTTAACATCCCTGGTTTCGATACGAGTTCGAGCACCGAAATAAGCTCTGTTTTTCAATTATATTTTAGTAATGGCTTACCAGGAATGTTTTCAGAATCAAAAGGTATGATACGTTTGCGGTGTTGTTCCGGCTTTCAGGTGAACTTTTTCTTGGAATATATTATATCAAGAAATGTAAGATTTATAAACTCCTAAAATGAGGTAATTATTTAGTCGGTTTGGCATAGCTTAGCGGTAAGATGGCTCACTGTAACTCGCGTGTTCGAGTAAGCGTTTATGCATTTTGTCTTTGTGTAAATAATACTTTAATATTGTATCGTTGATGGAGTAGTGGTTAGGTCGAAAAAAACATGGGATTTTTCAATTACAAAAGGTATGTGTGTTGGTTCGAACCCGGCCAAAGACGCATTTTATTAAAAAATATTTCCTTGCGCGCAAGATGATAGCGATTGGTGCTATGCATTTTTTAATGCCAAATTGAATAAAATATCAGTATTTATTTTCCGTAAGATATTTAAATAACCAATATATATGTACGTTGTTGAGGGCTTGAAACGCCTGGTCAGTACCGAAGCCTCAAACATACAAAGTTTATCATTTACAAGCAACAATTCGCAAGAAAGACAAAACTAGAATTAACCAAATGCAAAATAACATTTATTCAAAAAAGACAGTATGTACTGAGTGTGTTTGATTTGATTGTATACGGTATTAGTGTTTGAGTATATTATGAGGTATTGTGCACATGGTGAAGAGTTCGAAATGTCTTTTCTTTAATTACATGTTCGAGATCAAATGTAGAAAGAAAATTGTCAGTGAAACAGTACGTAACTGGTGTCGCTAATATGGGGTGTTCCTAGTTCTTGACATGGTTACCATGGCGATGTCGGGAATCAGTGAGTTTTCTCTTTGGCCACGGTCGTTGAAGCATCGGAATAAACGGAAAGTGACTACTTACCTTCCATCCGCCTACATGAAGTTCAGAAGCTGTTGCATTTCTCCCTCCAGAACTGAAACTTTATGTTTAAGACGGCTGTCGATGACGTAGGGTGCGGACGTATTTGTAAGCTAAAATACGCACCTACTTGAGATAACTGCTCGGGACGAGGAAGATGAGTGGAGGGGAAAAAAAAACTTTTTTTTGTTTTTTCTTTACGACCAATCGTTTTTAATGTACACAAACTAAAAGGGAGATTCGGACTGCCACTTGCTGTATAAGTTCCAAATTATTTGAAACCCGTTTGTTTCAATAAATTTACGAAATCCTGTTTGCTTATATGTGCACGTATGAGCAATCAAGAGTTTAACTTTGGTGAAGTGTAAAGTTCTTTGGTAACCACGGTTTCGATGCGAGTTCGAGCACTATAATAAGCTGTTTATTTTTTCAATTATGAGGCGCTGATCAGGTATATTTTCAGAAATAAGAGGTATGATTTGAGATCAGAATAATTTGTTTGCAAAGTTCACGTTAACTTTTTCTTGGAATATGTTATACTAAGAAACGTAAGATTTATAACATCATAACATCGGCTAGCAATTAGTCGGTTTGGTGTAGGGTAGTGATAAGATTGCCGACCGTAATTCTAGGATTCGTGTGTTCAAGCTCAGCAAGAATCCATTAACGAATATTTATCTCCGTGCAGGAAATGCATTAATGTTTTATTTGTGGATAATAAATTCAGAATGTTTTTAGATTAAAACTGAACATTAAATCATGAAGAGAGTCCCTGGCTACATTCGAGCTTGAAATCTGCGCCGTTCACAGGAATTCTTGCGCTATTTGATCCCGATCACTTTGCAGTTATACAGGTAATTCTACTGACCTTGCCGTCGACTCTAAGCAAATCTCCATACCGTCTGCGCCACTAAAGTTCTTCGCATTTTTTGACATAACAATTTTAATAATTCTAAAATTAAGTCAAAAGGCAGCCAGTTGTTGAACGAGACAATACTAGGGGTGACAATCAATTCTGGATGAATGATAATGTTCTCACGCCATTACTACTTAGCAGCTAGTTGTCTGAAATTTGACGCAAAGATTCTATTAAATAATCAATACACTTATATCCATGATAAACCCGATAAATTGTAGTAATTTATTTAAAGAATTTAACAACGGATTTGAACCTATTACTATAAAAAATGTGAACTTACTGCTCATGCACCAAGTTACTAAAGTCAAAACCTTCAGTAGAGTTGAACTAGTATAGAAAGAATAATAGTCTGACACCGTACCAATGAAGCACCAATAACCATCTAAACAGAAAGCGTCACTTTATGCATTAGAAATCTACTGATCATTACAAAAACTTAAATAAAAACTTCACTATGTATTTGAACTTGCACTTGCGGTTTTCTATTGTTTTTCCTTGATTTAAAAAATGTATAAATGTTAAATGCTCTTCAACACGCAGCCACATTAATCTTTTCAACAAAACCAACATTTACATTGGTAACCCCAACGTTTAAGGAAAATAGCATTTACAAAGGAATTAAAAGAAAAGACTAAATGAATGCAAATGAGATTCTAGAAGTAATAATAATAAAAAGTTAAATCCAAACAACTTGATCAGTTTAGGATTATCTTGTTTTTCGGAAAACATTTCATTATGGAGTAATTTTGAAATTCTTAAAAATCACTTGCAAACATAAAAAGAAGGACATGACTGATATTCAAATGAGAAATAAATAGCTAAATACTTCTTCATATTTCAAGAGATGCAGATTATTTTGAACAATATCTGTTCTTTAAATATTTTTCATTAACCAAACCAATCAGACCACACATATTCCAAAGAAGAGCGATTCATCACTGACTTGAAAACTTAAGCCTAAAGATATCTTTCTTCTAACGCATTAAACAATCTTCCAAAGTGAAATAAGAAACATAAGCCTAAATAACTACATAGTTATAATCCTTGAGTTGCATAATCAAATCTCACACCACTTATAAATATTTCTAATGAAAAGAATAGGCTGAAATTCATAAGGTATATTTATAGGAACATATGCTGAAACTTTGCACAAACTTTGAAAAGAACATAGAAAATAAAATTACAAAATAAAGGAAAGATAGAAAAGAAATAATAATAACAAGAACAACTTTCAAGTTTCAAATATATTTTTTATTAAATTTTGGAGTTTTAAATAGCGTGATTACAATATATATATATATATATATATATATATATATATATATATATATATATATATATGTGTGTGTGTGTGTGTGTGTGTGTGTCGGAGTTAGCGCCTCCTTAATTTCTAAATTGTCACTTGGGACCTCTCTCACCATACTCTAAATACTGGGCGACTTCTTGCTTCGATCACTCTTTCCTTCATGCCTCGTGCCGCATCCCACCTCGAGTGGAGGTGAGGTAAATCCCCTTTTTCATTTCTTCAGTTCAGCGACTACAATGTAAGCTTTCTTAGGAGATAGCGTTTCCCACTTGTGGGAAGACGCCATGAACATTATACCCACATACACGTACGTAAGAATATTCAGCAAAGAAGAAAAAACAATGTTTACGCACGCACACAAGTGTTATTGTCCATTGTAAAATTGTTTTAATACATATATGTTTATATATATATATATATATATATATATATATATATATATATATATATTCATGAATTATTCATACATAAAACAAAAACAATATAGTTCATGCCACTTTGACGGAAAATTTACCAGTAAAAAAGAATTCTCTTATCACTACATTTGTACATAAACGCAGAACCTTAACCTTAAAATTTAAATTCAAACTCAGCGTTGCGACTGCACGTTCCAAAACAATAACACACATTTCTCATAGCATTTTTCGGATTACAACCTTGTTTTCGTTTGTCCACTTATTACTGAGAGTAAAAACAAGAACACAATCTATTTCATACCTGAGGATGTCTGTAGGAACAGACGAAAGCTTGTAAAATAAAAAGATCTAATGCAACGGAAATTTATAAAACAGGATCTTTTCATTCATAAACAGATTCGGGGTTTTTGTATATTATTGAATTGTTCGCGAAGATGGATTTCTCGCCATTTAATCATTAACCTTTGTATTTGTTTTATGTATGAATAATTCATGAATTTGTAAATTAATTGCACCTTTATTGAAATATATATATATATATATATATATATATATATATATATATATATATATATATATATATTTAAGTTAAGTTGTAAGGAACTTGGTAAACCGAATTGGTAAATCCAAAGAGGATGAAATCCTGAGAGCTCAATGTTAGGACAGAGCTAATATGTAATGAAAAACAAACCACTTTAATGTACCATTACGATAATTTATTTCACCTAAATCCTTTTTTAAGGATTCAGGATCATCAGGTAAATCTTCCAACAACGAATTGAGAAAAAAATGGGATTAGAAATTGGTGGGTAGTGTAATTTTTGTAATTTAATAGAGGGGGTTGAGAGTGGTAGTTAACCAGACAATATAAAGTATAGGGAGGGGTTAATTTTATATCTCTCTTAAGTATGTTTTATATTGGAGTAGGAGGAGTGACAGAAAACTTGACCTCTTTAGATGGTTAATAAAACGGAAATGAATTGTAGAAAATGTATACAAGTGAGTCTTACGGTAAAGAGAGAGATAGGGGGGAGGGGGAAAGAGAGATGGAGTTGTTATAATTTTGTTTTAACAAAATTATGTAAAAGATAGTTTACAATGTTTGATAGAAAATTCGATGTCTGAAAAAAATTTTGTTATTAACTTAAATGTTTAATTTTTTAAGTAAATAGTTTCAGGACTAAATATAACTATTATTGTAATAAACATATTTATCTAGGACATAAAGAAATATTTAAAATCTTAATAGTTTATTCACCCGACTAATTGTATTTCCACAATATAAAAAAAAAAAAATATATATATATATATATATATATATATATATATATATAACATCTATTTTAATATTCAAAATTAATTTATGAATGCAATTTATTTATTACATTGGTAAACTAAATTAAAGATTAGGTTTCATTATTTAATAGAATTTGAGGGTAATATTAATTTTCATATATTCATATATGCCTCACAAATGTATTCATGTGAATCCCTACATACATACGATCATTAACAAGTAAAAAAAAAAAAAAAAAAAAAAAAAAAAAACATTTGAGATAATTTACACAAAAATTCATTTATCCTCGTACATAAACTATATATACATTTTACAATCTTTATTTATATTTCAAAATATATATAGATTTCACAGTTAAAACTTAATTTTATCAGTGTGATTTCGGAAGTGTTTCATTTTAAAGGAATTTAGCTAATATTATTACTATTATTAATAGTCAAAGAATGGTATATTTAAATTTAAATTATCAACTTAGAAATGAAACTCCCTTCAGAAGAAAACAAAATTTAAACTATAGAATATTACAAAAGAAGACCCAATATTTCCTTTAAAATCAATTCATGTACGTACGCACACATATACATACACACATACACATATATATATATATATATACCCATATACATACACACACACATATATACATCCACACATATATATACACATATACATACATATACAATTCATATATCCATATACAAATCTATATATCAAAAAATTAATCTAACCATTTAATCATCCGTATATATATATATATATATAGAGAGAGAGAGACATACTCATATACACATACACACCCTTAAATAGATATACATTCATATATAAGCACAAAACCCTACATACAAAACAAAATATAAAAAGAATACAT
The DNA here is from genome assembly GCA_963932145.1 of Acanthosepion lycidas. Lineage (NCBI taxonomy): Eukaryota > Metazoa > Mollusca > Cephalopoda > Sepiida > Sepiidae > Acanthosepion > Acanthosepion lycidas. Next base: position 114,207 of record CAWVQA010000007.1, on the reverse strand, counting down.
ATATACATATATATATATATATATACATACATATACATATACATATGTACATTTACCAAATATAAATTCTAAGGTAATTACGTCTATATACATATATAGATTACAAGTAGTTTAAAACTATAAAAACACACATGTTTAAGTACATGTACACACACATATACTCGTACATACATATATATGTTTCGGTCTTGTTTGTCTTTCATCTTCGGTTGGATACAACTAGAGTCCGCCATTTTTCTTGTTGCTCGACCTTCTTCTAGCAGGAAATATAAACGCAAGTGTTTTCTTTTCATTTTCATCCCCCTGTCCTATATATATATATATATATATATATATATATATATATATATAATTAAGCATATTTATTTACAAAATAGCAAATTTATTTGGGTCCCGGGTACATCTTGCTCACCTCAGTCAGGAACCCGTGAAGGCGCTGAGAATTGGTTTCAAAAATAAAAAACGAGCAATATATTGATTTAAGGAAACAGTTTTGTGTCAAGGTCGGATGACAATATCCTTCATAGTCTTCTACAGACTTTCCACTATTTTGGTGTGGATATTCCAGTCTACCGGGTCGCTATGGTTGATCTGTTTGTGCATGTATCCATATTCTAGTATTCGCACATGCGCCGACCAGCAGTCAAAATAAATTTTCGCACAGGCTCGCGAAATTGACAAAAAAAAGAGATTTATTTAAGTGTATACAATTTGCGAATTGTGGTCCCAAGTCATGATACGGACATATGTCAGCAAGGTAGACGCCATTTATGCTCATTTGAAGAGTATTCACATTCACATTCACATCCACAGCACATGCTACTGCAGAAATGTCGAATTGCACAAAACAAATTATTCCGTCAATCTGTACGAAGCAATTCAATGCTTTCGATTGAATGAAGAAGCTTTATTAGAATTTTTCCGACTACACAGAGTATTACCATCTTCCATGAGATACCCTCGATGCCATTTAACTTGCTTGTTGAGTGCCAAATGGAAAATATAGCGTTGCAGAAATTGTGTCTACCGTCCTACCAGTCCGAATCGTTCTAACTGACGGGAAACAGAATGTAGCTTCAGCGTGTGTGATAGAAAAAATACACTTTTGGAGAAGTCTCGCTTGCCTGCGTGGAAAGTGCTACTTTTTGTAACCCATTTCGTTGATCGAAGCTGGAGTCAGAGGAATATGTTTGAAAACTTGGACATTGCAAAACACACTTCAGTCAATTGGCGCTCCTTTTGTAATGAGGTGTGCCAAGAACATGTGCAGTAAATGTTGGGTAGACCAGGTGTTAAGGTATAAATTGATGAGACCGTTTATCTCTAATCGTAAATATAACCAGGGCAGAGACGTAGATTGAAAACGGTCTGGCTTTTTGGTGGTATTGAAAAAGTTTCAAAGAAAATGTTTTTGGTTCTGTTGACAGCAGATTGCGAGGAAGGAGAATCCAGGGATGCAAACACACTTATTCCACTAATAATGCGCCATATCCAACCAGGATCTGTTATTTGCAATGACTGCTGGTTGGTGGATGTGCGAATACCAGAACATGGATACACGCACAAACAGATCGACCATAGTGAACAATTTGTTGACCCGGTAGACCGTTATATCCACACCCAAACAGTGGAAAGTCTGTGGAAGACTATGAAGGATAATGTCATATTTGGTCTTCTTCTTCTTATTTTTTTTTCTGGCATTTTTTGATTTTGTAAATAATGATGCTCTTTTAAAAATTTGCGCTTTAATTATGTTATATTATTAATTATTTAAAAATCTTTATTTTATTATTTAATTTTTTTTTTTTATTTAAAATTAAATATTTTAATTTAAAAAGAAAAAAACAACACCTTTCATTGCTTTTTTACACAACTTAAACGAATTTACCAAATAAAGCTCAATAGAAGCTTAACTTTTTGCGCAGTAATTGAGAGGAGTAGGATCAGTAAAAAGGCCGTTAATTAAGGTTCCGCGCAAAAGTGTTTCGAGGTGAATAGAGATAAACAACGCCAGTAATGGCGGAGAGATGAGCGGAATGAGTCCAAGAGAAACGGTGATATAGACCGTTCATTGCTTTCAAACTCTCTGCCTCGTCGGAGAGAAACTCGGACGAGGCTTTGCCAAAAGGCAAAGTTTCGTCCGGGGAGATAGACAGGCCATGAACCCGTTTATACCAGTTCAAAGGGAATATTTTTGGCCGATCCTATGGACTCGGAAAACCCACGCTAAACCGGCCTTGTGCCACATACGACCCACGTGGAATGAGACCAAACTTTTATTGTCCATAACTCCAAAACGGTAGATGTTATCAAAATTTCTTTATTTTCGAATTAAGCAGGTAAATTTACACCTAAATATAACTATTCGGGAATTTTTTTATTAGATACTTAGCGTAGGCCTTAAAAATCAAATTACCCTTTATATCGTGAAAGTTTCTTGAATTTAAAGCTTCGTAAATTACATTACGCGCATTGTTAGAGAAAAAAATATGTAAACAATGTCATTAATGGCGGCCGGACAATGCGAAAGAGATCGAACTTAGATTGACGATAAATCAAAAATGGTAATTGAGCGCAATGCTTTAATATCATTTTCGAAATAACCAAACAATTTTACACCAGAATGGTACATTTTCGATACCGGGGGCTTTTGATACTTCTACTGTAAATTAACCGGGTTAATTTTTAAATTTAATCAAATGCTTTCTTTCCTGTACACCGAGTAGCCATTGATACACTAACACTGAATGTGAATAAGGAAAGACGAGATACACGCCTGTAATGAACAAAAGATTTAATAAGGCCATAAATACAACTTACATACGCATGTTTTTAAGATGATTTACACATGTCCGAAAAGAAATGATTTTATTCACACAGGTCCAAGGACGAGAATGTTTTAAGAGAAAAAACGAACAAAGAAATAAACATACCAGCCTTTGTTTGACCGTCCGTAACAAGGTGAGTCAAAATTCCTATATTTTTTCTCTACATTAGGCTATGTACATGTCCATTTTCCATGTGTGTAGACGCTCTAGTGGTTAGGAAGGTATTGCGTTCCTTAAAAATAGATGCCAAAATGAAAGAATTCTCCTCTATAAAGTGGCTGAATCCCCATGCGTTCAACCCAAGGGGAAACAACTGTTCTTTCCCTACACGGTGTTCTTAATAAGTCAAATCCTGTTTTTATTAAGAAGACAGAAATCAGCAATATATACTATATCAGGTGCACCTGAGTTCAAAGTATCTGAATGCCCACAAGGTCTTTGAACCCAGCCAAGTTGTTCAGGGGAGGGATAACAATTGTTTCCATTAAACAACACTTGTGTGATTAGATAGATAAGATTCAGTGCTTCTTGAATTTTCAAAGAGAAAGATTTAATTTCACTACACACATAGACGTGTATGTATGTGTGTACACGTGTTGTGAGGCTAGTCATCGACGAGGAGTTGTCCTCAGGCTTACACAGTAAACTTCCCAGACATTTGATGACAAAACTAGGTCTGAAATCTCTATATTTTTTTTTAATTAAATATACAAAATTTTTCAGTTTAGTTTTTTTAAAGACATCAAATGAGTATTAAAAAAAATAGAAATATAAATCAAATACTTATGATGTGGCAATAACAGTAATCCAAAACACTAAATGGCAGATTACGATGGATTTTTTTACATACCCATTTTAATGCTCATACTTATATAGTTTGAAGCATAGAAACAGAAAACACCAATTACAATCAATTCCACGTAATATTAATAACAATAATTGAAACAGCAAAATGTGGTTTTAAGCACTAATGGTAATACAAATCTCAAAATGGCAGATTACGTTTTATTTTTTTTACATACCCATTCAATGATGATTTTTGTGTACAATGATGCATAGAAGCATAAAACATCAATTACAATCAATTCCACGTAATATTAATAACAATAATTGAAACAGCAAAATGTGGTTTTAAGCACCAATGGTTATTCAAGGCTCAAAATGGCAGATTACGTTTTATTTTTTTTACATACCCATTCAATGATGATTTTTGTGTACAATGATGCATAGAAGCAGAAAACATCAATTACAATCAATTCCACGTAATATTAATAACAATAATTGAAACAGCAAAATGTGGTTTTAAGCACTAATGGTAATACAAGTCTCAAAATGGCAGATTACGTTTTATTTTTTTTACATACCCATTCAATGATGATTCTTGTGTACAATGATGCATAGAAGCAGAAAACATCAATTCCACGTAATATTAATAACAATAATTGAAACAGCAAAATGTGCTTTTAAGCACCAATGGTTAGTCAAGGCTCAAAATGGCAGATTACGTTTCATTTTTTTTACATACACATTCAATGATGATTCTTGTGTACATTGATGTATAGAAACAGAAAACATCAATTACAATCAATAACACGTAATATTAATAACAATTACTGAAACAGCAAAATGTGGTTTTAAGCACTAATGGTAATACAAGTCTCAAAATGGCAGATTACGTTTTATTTTTTTACATACACATTCAATGATGATTCTTGTGTACATTGATGCATAGAAACAGAAAACATCAATTACAATCAATTCCACGTAATATTAATAACAATAATTGAAACAGCAAAATGTGATTTTAAGCACCAATGGTTATTCAAGGCTCAAAATGGCAGATTACGTTTTATTTTTTTTACATACACATTCAATGATGATTCTTGTGTACATTGATGTATAGAAACAGAAAACATTAATTACAATCAATAACACGTAATATTGATAACAATTACTGAAACAGCAAAATGTGGTTTTAAGCACTAATGGTAATACAAGTCTCAAAATGGCAGATTACGTTTTATTTTTTTTACATACCCATTCAATGATGATTCTTGTGTACATTGATGCATAGAAACAGAAAACATCAATTACAATCAATTCCACGTAATATTAATAACAATAATTGAAACAGCAAAATGTGGTTTTAATCACCAATGGTTATCTAAGGCTCAAAATGGCAGATTACGTTTTATTTTTTTTGCATACCCATTCAATGATGATTCTTGTGTACATTGATGCATAGAAACAGAAAACATCAATTACAATCAATTCCACGTAATATTAATAACAATAATTGAAACAGCAAAATGTGGTTTTAATCACCAATGGTTATCTAAGGCTCAAAATGGCAGATTACGTTATATTTTTTTTGCATACCCATTCAATGATGATTCTTGTGTACATTGATGCATAGAAACAGAAAACATCAATTACAATCAATTCCATGTAATATTAATAACAAGAATGGAAGATTCAATGTTTGTGGTTTTAAGCCCTAACTCTGATCCAAGGATTGTTTATTTTAAATACCTATTGTAACGTTGTTATGTAGTTTGATGCATAGTAACAGAAAATATTAATCATAATCAATTTCATGTAAGATTAATAACAATATTCGCGGTTTTAATCACTAATGGTAATCCAATCCTCAAAATTGTGGATTATATCTTATTTTTTACATACCCATTTTATTGCTCATTTTATGTAGGTTGATGCATAGTAACAGATAACATCAATTACAAATAATAGCTGTTGTTGGTAACCATTCTGAGAAGAGGACAACTATGAATTCCAAACTAGCAAGCTCCATCCTATAATAAACCTACTATTTGCTATACTCGTCAGGGGTCTATGGAACTTGAGAGTTTTGGCCTTGATACTTTTCAGGGGATCTACATGACTTTAGAGCAGTGGCACCATACTCCTTAAGGGGTCTATCGGTCTTGAGAATTGTGTCCCAGACTTCCAGAATGTTGGTCTGAGTGATGATCTATGGAGACTGTGTGCAGCCCAGACTCTATATCTACACCCTCTAGGCCATACCGACAAAACCCAAAGGAACACAAAGCACTAGATTTGGGGATGGCTTTGTTGCAGGAGTTGCCAGAAAGTTGTCAGCCAACTGGCTTTCGGGGATTCACTCTGGTTAGGATTTTCTGTTTCGATTTACTTCCATCGCCTTTTCTGTGTTTGTGTTTGACCACAGAGCAGCAGAGGTTTAAAATTAAAATCAGTTTTCCTTTTCCCTAGATGGACTGACTTCTTGGGCAGTCAAGCTCCATCTACCCAAAGCAACTGGTTATGAGGTGCCGGTTGTCTGCCATTGCCCATTCTTCAGCTTGGAGCTGAACTTAGTTGTCAGAAGCTATTTGTGATGCATGCTACAGAAGCATTTTATACACAGTGGGTGCTTGTACCTCTGTCAACTCCTGCTATGGCAACCTTTAGAAAATATATAATTTATGTATGTATATAAATGTGACGTCGTCCCCTGGTCGCAGCGCCAACCGTGTCGTTCTATCCCAGTCTACCACGGCACCAACTGTGACGTCCTACTTTGATTCCCAGTCTGCCTACCCACGTTGTGAATTGATCTAGGCAGAGGAAATCAATCAGTCGTCGGGGCCGTACTGCAAATCGAGTTCAACGGGGGTGATACCACACAAATATGCATAAAAGGCAATAAAATGAAAACTCAAAAGTTCAAAGTATCAAAGAAAAAGGTAACAAACTTTATGTCTAAAAAAGAAACATCTCCAAAGTTCCAGTCAGTCTGTCGCCTCGAAGAAAGAAAGAAAAACACATTCATTTTCCCTCAGTACAAATTCCTGATAACAAAATTTTATTATCGCAGGCCAAGAAGGTTCCGTCGGACGCTCGTGGGTGTTTTTTTTTTTAATTTTTCATATCTGCCCAAGTCCTTTTAGTTGTCTGTTTTTCGTCACTTAACGAAATAACATTTTCATTTGAATTTTTTTTCATTCTTTGGCCAGCCGGTCTGTAGTTGATAATTCCCGTACCAATAGTTTGTTTTCATATCCTTAGATAACACAGCCGATGCCAAAACATATCTGATTCTTTCCCTCTTTCCCTTTCTTTTTACTCAGAATTTCCCTGTCATTGTAATGACACTCTTTCGCCATTTGTTACTTATCAAAATATCCCTTTATCCATTGTCTTTTAGCTGTGTGTGTGTTCTTGCTTATCACTCACGATTCGGTTCTTAGCCTCTCCTTTCCTTCTTTTCTTTCTTTTCCCTTTCTGCCTCGTTAAATGGTGCCACATAAATATGTTTTAGAAGTTCCCCAAAAATTAATGTATTTTTGTAAATGTATAAACTTTTAGCTAAACAAAAACATTATAAAGCAAGACAAATTATGAAATAGTCATATATAAATAAACAAACACAAATACTGAAAAGTTTGTCAATTGTAGAAGTAGAAAATGAAAATATAAATTAGGATTTTGGCCTAAAATATATGGATATGATGAAGTCATTATATTAATTAGTATAAAATAATTTATATACTACCTTTTTGATAGTACTAGCATCTAAACTGTCAACTGATAAAAAAGAACAAGAGTAGAAAATGCAAAATTGCTAAAAATATAACTTTAAGCAAAAACAGAGTGTAAAAATAAGACAAAGGATCTTCTTTCAGAATAATGGTGCAAAAACTAAATACTAATGCAGAAAAATTTGGTAACTGTAGAAAAAGTTAAAAAAATATATTACTTCAAAGTAAACAAATGAATAAATATAATAATCATAATATATATAACGAATGAAGTTGGTCTAAGTCCTGTCAAATCTCATGAGGACTTCCCCTTGGGAACTCTGGTTTGAATTCTGCTGGAGGGTGCATATTTTTCTAAAAAGATTTCTAAAATATTCAGGATGGTAGATGTAAATAAATAAATGTACTGCTTAATAAATGAATAAAAAAAACAGAGCATCTACTCAAATATGAGTATCCATTTAAAATTTAATACTGTTTAAACAAATAAATTAAAAAAATATGTCAGATTTAATCAATTTTCCTACAAAAATAACAAACGATAAAAATTAGAATTTCAAATTATAAATTATTATATTATTTATAAGCAATATTTACAGTTAAACTTAAAATCTGTAGGTTGCCATTTGTTCCTGCAGTAGACTGGTTGCCAAACAAGTCTATAGAACCCAATATGTCCTGCTATTGTTGTTAGCTAACAGCAGTAAATGATCTCAGCTCAGCTTTTTCAATCAGCTGCAGATTGTCAATTGTTTTGGTTCAGCAATGAATGACAACACAGAGAATTTTAACTTGGCTATTTTTATTAATCATATCAACATCTAATCTATCTGGAGGGTGGGGCGCTGTTTCGGGCACAAAAGAGAACATGTTTACATCTCTTGATCGGTAAGAACAAACTTGCTGAAACCTTTCTCCTATCTATCTTTCCCACGCTAGCTCAGCGAATAAACTTTCTTATTATGGCCCCATTTGGCCCCCATCAACCTCCAGACATTGGAACAAAGATAAACTTACTTTAAAAATAATAGTCTGCTAAACTATTACTTAAAACTATTCAATCCATAGCAGGGGGAGGAGAGATAGATTCGTACCTTTCCCAAGGTTATTTGCATGAAAGTGAATGTAACCAATTCAAATGGAATTCAAACTTGGCAATTTCCAATTTCTCATTCTGTTCCATTATCCATTACCCAACAATGCACATCCACTAATATTGCCATTTTTGGGAATATCAATTTAAAATAAATATAATTAACCTATAATTTATGAAGAAAGATAACAATTATTTAAAAGTATTTAAAATATAATGTAAACATATAATGCAACAATCACCTGAGCTTTACACCAACCAGCCAGTGATTACCCCCCCCCCATTGCATTCCAATTCTTGATTTTGTTGATATGTACTGAAAGCTGGGAATAGGTGCCATACATGCTCACAATGGGTACCATGATGAAAGACAAATGACACGTGAAGAAATAAGAATACAAATCCTGGCAGAGCAGGATTTGGGAGAGATGACAAAAAGACAAACGCTATTAAGAAGTCAAAAAGAATTGTGGAGAGTCGTGATCACCAAAATCCTGAAGGAACACAGCACATAGAAGAAATAATGATGGATATTTGTGTCTTCAAATTTTGTTGCGGTGGCCCGATTTCTCCTTCCACCTTTACAGAGTCCCTGCTGTTAATGTTAACACTGATTTCAATGATTATATATATATATATATATATATATATATATATATAAACAAACATGAACATTGAAGTCAACACTCAGAGGCAACAGACTGTTTCATACTAAATGCAATCTATTGCCTGTCAGTGTTGACTTCAATGTTCACTTTGACATTTACATACACTTTATCTTTGATATTGAGCACTTTATCTCATAAATATAGCATACCTTAAAACTATATTTCTTCATATACACACACACACATATATATATATATATATATATATATATATATATATATATATATATATATATATATATATATACACACACACACACACACACACACACAGATACATACATACAAGTACAGCGTTGGTACACATGGAATAAAATTCCAATAAACAAAAACACTAATAATATTTATTCAAATTTATAACACATTCATATGCATGTTATAAGATCACTACAAAATATTGTAGTGATGTTATGACAAGTTTTGTGGGTCGAAATAGCTGCCCGCTTGCCTCTACCGGCTGCCTTTTTCCAGCAGTTGTCTGCGTGTGGCGACACTCAGCGACAGCAACCTTTTGTCTACCACCATTTGGCTCATCGTTAGATACGTGTCTACTGCTCATCGGTAAATGGCATGTATTTCCTCGAACTCGCCCGCCTGACCAGTGCTGGTGTATGATTTCGTTTCTGTTCGTTATTCACTCCATCAGTTTTCAGTGGAACTGTCGTTGCTGCAGCCTTCTCGTGTCTCCTTCTGTAGCCAGGAGAGCATGCCAAGCCTGTCGAAATGCGGCGTCGGCTGCACCTCCCGCAACGCATTCGTTGTCGTCGCCAATAACGAAACGATCGCACACACGAAAGAACGATACCTGGTTGATCCTGCCAGTAGTCATATGCTTGTCTCAAAGCTTAAGCCATGCAAGTAAATTCATGTCACACATTAGAACGTGTAAAACCGCGAATGGCTTAGGACCCGGACCTAATCCTTGGGACCGTAATCCTTCTTGGAGGCGATGGATAACTGTGGCAATTCTAGAGCTAATACATGTGACGCAGGCCGCGATCGGTCGGTGCGTCGTTGTTGCCTGCGTGCCGTCACGTGTGTGGGCACCCGCGTCGACCGTTACAAATCGCGGCGCTACATAAACTGAGACTGATGCGTGTCATCCGTCTTCTTGTCGCGGTCGTCGTCTTTTCCCTCTAGGTGAGGGCGGCGGGGCCAAAGGGCGGCATGCTCCGCTTTGGTGACTCTGGATAACTCACTGGTCGATTGCACTGGATTTCACGCCTGGCGACGGGCCTCTCGATGGTCCGCCCTATTGACTGTCGATGGTCAGTTAAGTGCCTACTGTGATTACTACGGGGAATCGGGGTTCGATTCCGGATAGGGAGCATGCAAAACGGCTACCACATCTAAGGAAGGCAGCAGCCACACAAATTACCCACTCCCAGTACTGGGAGGTAGTGATGAAAAATAACGACACGGGACTCTGTCAAAGCAACGCAATCGGAATGAGTACACTTCAAATCCGTTAACGGGGACCAACTGGAGGGCAAGTCTGGTGCTAGCAGCCGCGGTAATTCCAGCTCCGGTAGCGTATATAAAAGTTGTTACGTTTAAAAAGCTTGTAGTCCGAACCGAGTTCATGGTCGCATTCGCTGCCCATAGGCAGCGGCGCCATCGTCCGTCGTTGACTTTGGTTGTCCGTGCGCCGTCCCAGCCCTTTCCGCCAGTGTCAACCGCTTGCACATCCGCCACGCAGTCCTGCCGGCAAAGTTACGCGGAGGAATAGCAGGTGTTTCCGGCAGGTTTGCTGCGGAGATGTGGGGGTCCCGCGAGCGTTGTCATCTGCAGCGCCGCCAGATCGTTTCGTTCGGCGCGCGTGGTCTAAAGGCAATGCAGTTAAAGTGCAGTTCCTGTCGTCGGTGGCCACACCGCACTACCGATCGAACGGTCCGGTAAAGTCCTCAGATCTGGCCGACCTCCGCCGCCATTTCCCGCGCGTGTTTTACTGGCCGTGACGTTCTATGCCTGGAGAACATGACTGAACACGATCGTTTAGAGGAAGTAAAAATCGTAACAAGGTTTCCGTAGGTGAACCTGCGGAGGGATCATTATCGATGACTAGCCGCGATTGAGTCGAGTCACTATCTTCTTCGGGAGATGACTCAACGGTTGGGACTCGTAGTGAGCGGGTATCGACGACAGGAAATAAAAGGTTGTTCAGTCGCGTGTATCAAGTTATTGTCAGTGTAAGGCCTACGCTCGTTTTGCGGCAGCAGGCAAAAAGGCTGCGCCAGCATCGCATGGACGTCCCGCTCGCGTCTGCTGCAGCAGCCGCGGATGCCTCCTCGTTCAACATAAAAGTCCTCTGCTCCCCGCGCGAGATGGTCGCCGTCACATCTCCGTGTCCCACCGAATTACGCCCAACCATGCCGTTTTCATACCGCTTCTACGTCCCACGGGGAGGTTGTGTTCGGATAGACATGCATGCAATTCGAGTGACGCCGCTGCCAGCTAAGATCGCGAGATGGACGTCGTCACGCCTCCACTTCCAGCCAACGTGGTCTCATGTAACTGGCGCTGTACGGTCCACGCCGCTATTAATGTCCTCGACAAATTGTGGCACTTGCCGGGGTACCAGTCTGCTGTGGATGTCGACCGTTACGGTCGCGCTCGCGCCTATTCTCGACCTCCTTTCTCCTCCTCCTCGCACACATTTTTTAAACCGGTTGCGAAAACAACCCAAAAGAAACAAAAACCCTGAACAGGGCATCACTCGGCTCTCAATTTGCATCAGTTCTCGCGGCTAGCCGCTAAGATTGTGAGAACTGATGCGAATTGCAGGACTCAATGAATGTCGACACCTCGAACACATATTGCGGCCTCGATATCCCTTGTCTCAGGGGCCTGTCCGACCGAGAGGCGGAAAATGGTCTGTTTTCTCATTCGTTAGTTGAGAGGCATCTCACCGTCCGCCGCGTCATTCTTTTTTTCTCACGCAGAGGAAACTGAGACGTTGAAGGATGGAAGGTCCTTTCGTCTCCGGCTTGCAGACCGCTGAGTCGCTTCCGTTACGACCGCGAGCAGCCGTTGATTGCAAGACGACGACCACGCGTAAAAAGCAGCGGAAACGTCGTTTCGTTCTCGGAGATCGAAATACAAACCTTGGGCGTCTCGATGAAAGTCTATGCCGCTGCCGCCGCGTCATTGTGCATGGTTTAAATTTTGTTGCCAAATGTCGCGCACGTATGCGCGAAAAACAAACTTTTCCTTTGCGCTTTATATTTTTATTTACCTTGTTTAATTTATCATTATAGACAGGCAAATCCCTCCTCTAAAATCCGCTTAAAAATATTTTTCATTAGAATTTATGGAGTGAGTGAAGGAGGCAAAGGAGTCGACTGATATAAGTAGGATTTCCTTGAAAAAATTTTTAGGGACGTCACTTTAATTTAGCATTATGGACCTTTAAACGGTTCTTGAAAGTATTTTACATGCGAATATATGGAGTGAGCGTAGCAAGCAAAGGAGTCGACTCATATAATTGGGATTTCATTGAAAAATTTTGTGGGCGCAAAGTGGGGGATCACTGTATATTTCTCTGCCGCTGCCCGCTTTATATTTTGATTTACTTTCTTTCATTTAGCATTAGGGACAGGCAAATCCTTCCAATAAAACTTGCTTCAAAAATTTTTTCATTTGAATTCATGGATTGAGAGTGTCTTGCAAAGGATTCGAATCATAAAATTAGGATTTCATTGAAAAAAATTGTGAGCGCAAAGTGGGGGTTCACTGCATATTTTGCTTCTGCTTTGCGCTTTATATTTACATTTACATTTTTCATTAAGCATTAAGAACAGGCAAATCCCTCCTCTAAAACCTGCATAAAAATATTTTTCATTCAAATTCATACCGTGATCGTAACATGGAAAGGATACGACTCATGAGACTAGGATTTCGATGAAAAAGATTGTGGGCACAAAATGGGTGATCACTGTACATTTCTCTTCTGTTTCCTATTTATATTTATATTTAACTTCTTCAATATAGCATTATGGACAGGGAAAGACCTAATCTAAAATCTACAAAAAAATATTTTACCTTCAAATTCATACAATGATCGTAGCATGCATGGACTCGACTCATATGACTGGGATTTCAATGAAAAAGATTGTGGGCACAAAATAGGTGATCACTGTACATTTCTCTTCTGTTTCCTATTTATATATATATTAAACTTCTTCAATTTAGCATTATGGACAGGGAAAGACCTACTCTAAAATCTACAAAAAAATATTTTACCTTCAAATTCATACCGTGATCGTAGCATGCATGGACTCGACTCATATGACTGGGACTTCCATGAAAAAGATTGTGGGCACAAAATGGGTGATCACTGTACATTACTCTTCTGTTTCCTATTTATATATATATGTAATTCTTTAATTTAGCATTATGGACAGGGAAAGACCTAATCTAAAATCTACAAAAAAATATTTTACCTTCAAATTCATACCGTGATCGTAACATGGAAAGGATTAGACTAATAAGACAAGGATTTCGATGAAAAAGATTGTGGGCAGAAAATGGGTGATCACAGTACATTCTCTTCTGTTTGCTATTTATATTTATATTTAACTTCTTCAATTTAGCATTATGGACAGCGAAAGACCTAATCTAAGATCTGCAAAAAAATATTTTGCCTTCAAATTCATACCGTGATCGTAGCATGCATGGACTCGACTCATATGATAAGAATTTCCATGAAAAACATTGTAAGGACAAAATCGGTGATCACTGTATATTTCACTTCAGTTTCCTATATATATTTATATTTACCTTCATTAATTTAACATTATAGACGGGAAAAGACCTAATCTAAAATCTACAAAAAAATATTTTACCTTCAAATTCATACCCTGATCGTAGCATGCATGAACTCGACTCATATGACTGGGATATACATGAAAAAGATTGTCGGCACAAAATGGGGGATCACTGTATATTACTCTTCAGATTACTATTTATATATATATCTAACTTCTTCAATTTAGCATTATGGACAGGGAAAGACCTAATCTAAGATCTGCAAAAAAATATTTTGCCTTCAAATTCATACCGTGATCGTGGTATGCATGGACTCGACTCATATGACTGGGATTTCCATGAAAAAGTTTGTGGGCACAAAATGGGTGATCACTGTACATTTCTCTTCTGTTTCCTATTTATATATATATATTTAACTTCTTCAATTTAGCATTATGGACAGGGAAAGACCTAATCTAAGATCTGCAAAAAAATATTTTACCTACAAATTCATACCGTGATCGTAGCATGCATGGACTCGACTCATATGACTGGGTTTTCCATGAAAAAGAATGTGGGCACAAAATGGGTGATCACTGTACATTTCTCTTCGGTTTCCTATTTATATTTATATTTAACTCCTCAATTTAGCATTATGGACAGGGAAAGACCTAATCTAAAATCTACAAAAAATATTTTACCTTCAAATTCATACCGTGAACGTAACATGCATGTACTCGACTCATATGACTGGGTTTTCCACGAAAAAGAATGTGGGCACAAAATGGGGGATCACTGTATATTTATTTTCTGTTTCCTATTTATATTTAACTTCTTCAATTTAGCATTATGGACAGGGAAAGGCCTAATCTAAAAGCCGCAAAAAAATATTTTACATTCAAATTCATACCGTGATCGTAACATGGAAAGGATACGACTCATGAGACTAGGATTTCGATGAAAAAGATTGTGGGCACAAAATGGGTGATCACTGTACATTTCTCTTCTGTTTCCTATTTATATTTATATTTAACTTCCTTAATTTAGCATTATGGACGGGGAAAGACCTAATCTAAAATCTACAAAAAAATATTTTACCTTCAAATTCATACCGTGATCGTAGCATGCATGTACTCGACTCATATGACTGGGATATACATGAAAAAGATTGTCGGCACAAAATGGGTGATCACTGTATATAAATCTTCAGATTCCTATATATATTTATATTTAACTTCATTAATTTAGCATTATGGACGGGGAAAGACCTAATCTAAAATCTACAAATAAATATTTTACCTTCAAATTCATACCGTGATCGTAGCATGCATGGACTCGACTCATATGACTCGGATTTCCATTAAAAAGTTTGTAGGCAAAAAATGGATGATCACTGTATATTTCACTTTAGTTTTCTATATATATTTATATTTAACTTCATTAATTTAGCATTATGGACGGGGAAAGACCTAATGTAAAATCTACAAAAAAATATTTTACATTCAAATTCATAACATGATCGTAGCATGCATGTACTCGACTCATATGACTGGGATATCCATGTAAAAGATTGTGGGCACAAAATGGGTGATCACTGTATATTTATCTTCTGTTTCCTATTTATATGTATATTTAACTTCTTCAATTTAGCATTATGGACAGGGAAAGACATAATCTAAAAGCTGCAAAAAATATTTTACATACAAATTCATACCGTGATCGTAACATGGAAAGGATACGACTGATGAGACTAGTATTTCGATGAAAAAGATTGTGAGCACAAAATGGGTGATCACTGTACATTTCACTTCTGTTTCCTATTTTTATTTATATTTAACTTCTTCAATTAAGCATTATGGACAGGGAAAGACCTATTCTAAAATCTACAAAAAAATATATTACCTTCAAATTCATACCGTGATCGTAGCATGCATGGACTCGACTCATATGACTGGGATTTCCATGAAAAAGATTGTGGGCACAAAATGGGTGATAACTGCATATTGCTCTTCAGTTTCCTATATATATTTATATTTTAACATCATTAATTTAGCATTATGGACGGGAAAGACCTAATCTAAAATCTACATTAAATATTTTACCTTCAAGTTCATACCGTGAACGTAACATGCATGTACTCGACTCATATGACTGGGCTTCCCATGAAAAAGAATGTGGGCACAAAATGGGTGATCACTGTACATTTCTCTTCCGTTTCCTATATATATTTATATTTAACATCATTAATTTAGCATTATGGACGGGGAAAGATCTAATCTAAAATCTACAAAAAAATATTTTACATTCAAATTCATACCATGATCGTAGCATGCATGGACTCGACTCATATGACTGGGATTTCCATGTCAAAGATTGTGGGCACAAAATGGGTGATCACTGTATATTTATCTTCTGTTTCATATTTATATTTATATTTAACTTCTTCAATTTAGCATTATGGACAGGGAAAGACCTAATCTAAAAGCTGCTAAAAATATTTTACATTCAAATTCATACACTGATCGTAAGATGGAAATGATACGACTCATGAGACTAGGATTTCGATGAAAAAGATTGTGAGCAGAAAATGGGTGATCACTGTACATTTCTCTTCTGTTTCTTATTTATATTTATATTTTACTTCCTCAATCGAGTATTATGGACAGGGAAAGACCTAGTCTAATATCTGCAAAAAAATATTTTACCTTCAAATTCATACCGTGATCGTGGCATGCATGGACTCGACTCATATGACTGGGATTCCCATGTAAAAGATTGTGAGCAGAAAATGGGTGATCACTGTACATTTCTCTTCTGTTTCCTATTGATATTTATATTTTACTACCTCAATTTAGCATTATGGAGAGGGAAAGACCTAATCTAAGATCTGCACATAAATATTTTGCCTTCAAATTCATACCGTGATCTTAGCATGCATGGACCCGACTCATATGACTGGGATTTCCATGTAAAAGATTGTGAGCAGAAAATGGGTGATCACTGTACATTTCACTTCTGTTTCCTATTTATATTTATATTTTACTTTCTCAATTTTATATTATGGACAGGGAAAGACCTAATCTAAGATCTGCAAAAAAATATTTTACCTTCAAATTCATACCGTGATCGTAGCATGCATGGACTCGACTCATATGACTGGGATTTCCATGAAAAAGATTGTGCGGAGAAAATGGGTGATCACTGTACATTTCTCTTCTGTTTCCTATTTATATTTATATTTTACTTCCTTAATTTATCATTCTGGACAGGGAAAGACCTAATCTAAGATCTGCGAAAAAATATTTTGTCTTCAAATTCATACCGTGATCGTAGCATGCATGGACTCAACTCATATGACTGGGATTTCCATGTAAACGATTGTGAGAAGAAAATGGGTGATCACTGTACATTTCTCTTCTGTTTCCTATTTATATTTTACTTCCTACATTTAGCATTATGCACAGGGAAAGACCTAATCTAAGATCTCCAAAAAAATATTTTACCTTCAAATTCATACCGTGATCGTAGCATGCATGGATTCGACTCATATGACTGGGATTTCCATGTAAAAGATTGTGAGCAGAAAATGGGTGATCACTGTACATTTCTCTTCTGTTTCCTATTTATATTTCTATTTTACCTCCTAAATTTAGCATTATGGACAGGGAAAGACCTAATCTAAGCTCTGTACAAAAATATTTTGCCTTCAAATTCATACCGTGATGATAGCATGCATTGACTCGACTCATATGACTGGGATTTCCATGAAAAAGATTGTGGGCCAAAAATGGGTGATCACTGTACATTTCTCTTCTGTTTCCTATTTATATTTCTTTTTTACCTCCTCAATTTAGCATTATGGCCAGGGAAAGACCTAATCTAAGCTCTGCACAAAAATATTTTGCCTTCAAATTCATACCGTGATCGTAGCATGCATGGATTTGACTCATATGATTGGATTTCCATGAAAAAGATTGTGGGCCGAAAATGGGTGATCACTGTACATTTCTCTTCTGTTTCTTATTTATATTTCTATTGTACCTCCTCAATTTAGCATTATGGACAGGGAAAGACCTAATCTAAGTTTTGCACAAAAATATTTTACTTTCAAATTCATACCGTGATCGTAGCTTGCATGGACTCGACTCATATGACTGGGATTTCCGTGATAAGATTGTCGGCAGAAAATGGGTGATCACTGTACATTTCTCTTCTATTTCCTATTTATATTTATATTTTACCTCCTCAATTTAGCATTATGGACAGGGAAAGACCAAATCAAAGATGTGCAATAAATATTTTGCCTTCAAATTCATACCGTGATCGTAGCATGCATGGACTCGACTCATATGACTGGGATTTCCATGAAAAAGTTTCTGGGCCGAAAATGGGTGATCACTGTACCTTTCTCTTCTGTTTCCTATTCATATTTATATTTTACCTCCTCAATTTAGCATTATGGCCTGGGAAAGACCTAATCTAAGCTCTGCACAAAAATATTTTGCCTTCAAATTCATACCGTGATCGTAGCATGCATGGACTCGACTCATATGACTGGGATTTCCATGAAAAACATTGTGGGCCGAAAATGGGTGATCACTGTACATTTCTCTTCTGTTTACTATTTATATTTCTATTTTACCTCCTCAATTTAGCATTATGGACAGGGAAAGACCTAATCTAAGATCTGCAAAAAAATATTTTGCCTTCAAATTCATACCGTGATCGTAGCATGCATGGACTCGACTCATATGACTGGGATTTACATGAAAAAGATTGTGGGCAGAAAATGGGTGATCACTTTACATTTCTCTTCTGTTTCCTATTTATATTTCTATTTTACATCCTCAATTTAGCATTATGGACAGGGAAAGACCTAATCTAAGATCTGCAAAAAAATATTTTGCCTTCAAATTCATACCGTGATCGTAGCATGCATGGACTCGACTAATAGGAGTGGGATTTCCATGAAAAAGATTGTGGGCACAAAATGGGTGATCACTGTACATTTCTCTTCTGTTTCCTATTCATATTTATATTTTACTTCCTTCATTTAGCATTATGGACAGGGAAAGATCTAATCTAAAATCTGCACAAAAATATTTTACCTTCAAATTCATACCGTGATCGTAGCATGCATGGACTCGACTCATATGACTGGGATTTCCATGAAAAAGATTGTGGGCCGAAAATGGGTGATCACTGTACATTCTCATCTGTTTCCTATTTATATTTCTATTTTACTTCCTTCATTTAGCATTATGGACAGGGAAAGACCTAATATAAAATCTGCACAAGAATATTTTGCCTTCAAATTCATACCGTGATCATAGCATGCATGGACTCGACTCATATGACTGGGATTTCCATGAAAAAGATTGTGTGCCGAAAATGGGTGATCTCTGTACATTTCTCTTCTGTTTCCTATTTATATTTATATTTTCCCTCCTCAATTTAGCATTATGGACAGGGAAAGATCTAAACTTAAATCTGCACAAAAATATTTTGCCTTCAAATTCATACCGTGATCGTAGCATGCTTGGACTCGACTCATATGTCTGGGATTTCCATGAAAAAGATTGTTTTCAGAAAATGGGTGATCATTGTACATTTCTCTTCTGTTTCCATTTTATATTTCTATTTTACCTCCTCAATTTAGCAATATGGCCAGGTAAAGACCTAATCTAAGATCTGCACAAAAATATTTTGCCTTCAAATTCATACCCTGATCGTAGCATGCATGGACTCGACTCATGTGACTGGGATTTCCATGAAAAATTTTCTGGGCCGAAAATGGGTGATCACTGTACATTTCTCTTCTGTTTCCTATTTATATTTATATTTTACCTCCTCAATTTAGAATTATGGCCTGGGAAAGACCTAATCTAAGCTCTGCACAAAAATATTTTGCCTTCAAATTCATACCTTGATCGTAGCATGCATGGACTCGACTCATATGACTGGGATTTCCATGAAAAACATTGTGGGCCGAAAATGGGTGATCACTGTACATTTCTCTTCTGTTTACTATTTATATTTCTATTTTACCTCCTCAATTTAGCATTATGGACAGGGAAAGACCTAATCTAAGATCTGCAAAAAAATATTTTGCCTTCAAATTCATACCGTGATCGAAGCATGCATGGACTCGACTCATATGACTGGGATTTCCATGAAAAAGATTGTGGGCCGAAAATGGGTGATCACTGTACATTTCTCTTCTGTTTCCTATTTATATTTCTATTTTACCTCCTCAATTTAGCATTACGGACAGGGAAAGACCTAATCTAAGATCTGCACATAAATATTTTGCCTTCAAATTCATACCGTGATCGTACCATGCATGGACTCGACTCATATGACTGGGATTTCCATGAAAAAGATTGTGGGCAGAAAATGGGTGATCACTTTACATTTCTCTTCTGTTTCCTATTTATATTTCTATTTTACATCCTCAATTTAGCATTATGGACAGGGAAAGACCTAATCTAAGATCTGCAAAAAAATATTTTGCCTTCAAATTCATACCGTAATCGTAGCATGCATGGACTCGACTCATATGACTGGGATTTCCATGAAAAAGATTGTGGGACGAAAATGGGTGATCACTGTACATTTCTCTTCTGTTTCCTATTTATATTTCTATTTTACATCCTCAATTTAGCATTATGGACAGGGAAAGACCTAATCTAAGATCTGCCAAAAAATATTTTGCCTTCAAATTCATACCGTGATCGTAGCATGCATGGACTCGACTCTTATGACTGGGATTTCCACGAAAAAGATTGTGGGCCCAAAATGGGTGATCACTGTACATTTCTCTTCTGTTTCCTATTTATATTTCAATTGTATTTCCTCAATTTAGCATTATGGACAGGGAAAGACCTAATCTAAAATATGCACAAAAATATTTTGCCTTCAATTTAGTACCGTGATCGTAGCATGCATGGACTCGAATCATATGACTGGGATTTCCATGAAAAAGATTGTGGGCCGAAAATGGGTGATCACTGTACATTTCTCTTCTGTTTCCTATTTATATTTCTATTGTATTTCCACAATTTAGCATTATGGACAGGGAAAGACCTAATCTAAAATATGCAGAAAAATATTTTGCCTTCAATTTAGTACCGTGAACGTAGCATGCATGGACTCGAATCATATGACTGGGATTTCCATGAAAAAGATTCTGAGCCGAAAATGGGTGATCACTGTACATTTCTTTTCTGATTCCTATTTATATTTCTATTTTACCTCCTCAATTTAGCATTATGGACAGGGAAAGACCTAATCTAAGATCTGCACAAAAATATTTTGCCTTCAAATTCATACCGTGATCGTAGCATGCATGGACTCGACTCATATGACTGGGATTTCCATGAAAAAGTTTGTGGACCGAAAATGGGTGATCACTGTATATTTCTCTTCTGTTTCCTATTTATATTTATATTTTACCTCCTCAATTTAGCATTATGGACAGGGAAAGACCTAATCTTATTTCTGCACAAACATATTTTGCTTTCAAATTCATACCGTGATCATGGCATGCATGGACTCGACTCATATGACTGGGATTTCCATGAAAAAGATTGTGAGCCGAAAATGGGTGATCACTGTACATTTCTCTTCTGTTTCCTATTACTATTTCTATTTTACTTCCTTAATTTATCATTATCGACAGTGAAAGAACTAATTTAAAATGTGGAAAAATATATTTTGCCTTCAAATTCATACCGTGATCGTAGCATGCATGGACTCGACTCATATGACTGGGATTTCCATGAAAAAGATTGTGGGCCGAAAATGGGTGATCACTGTACATTTCTCTTCTGTTTCCTTTTTATATTTCTATTTTACCTCCTCAATTTAGCATTATGGACAGGGAAAGATCTAATCTAAAATCTGCACAAAAATATTTTGCCTTCAAATTCATACCGTGATCGTAGCATGCATGGACTCGACTCATATGACTGGGATTTCAAATGAAAAAGATTCTGGGCCAAAAACGGGTGATCACTGTACATTTCTCACATGTTTCCTATTTATATTTATATTTTATCTCCTTAATTTAGCATTATGGACAGGGAAAGACCAAATCTAAGATCTGCAAAAAATTATTTTGCCTTCAAATTCAAACCGTGATCGTAGAATGCATGGACTCGACTCATATGACTGGGATTTCCATGCAAAAGATTGTGGGCAGAAAATGGGTTATCACTATACATTTCTCTTCTGTTTCCTATTTATATTTATATTTTACTTCCTCAATTTAGCATTATGGACAGGGAAAGACCTAATCTAAGATCTGCAAAAAAATATTTTGCCTTCAAATTCATACCGTGATCGTAGCATGCATGGACTCGACACATATGACTGGGATTTCCATGAAAAAGATTATGGGACAATTGGTGATCACTGTACATTTCTCTTCTGTTTTCTATTTATATTTATATTTTACCTCCTCAATTTAGCATTATGGACAGGGAAAGATATAGTCTAAAATCTGCACAAAAATATTTTGCTTTCAAATTCATACCGTGATCGTCGCATGCATGGACTCAACTCATATGACTGGGATTTCCATGAAAAAGTTTGTGGGCCGAAAATGGGTGACCACTGTACATTTCTCTTCTGTTTCCTATTTATATTTCTATTTTACCTCCTCAATTTAGCATTATGGACAGGGAAAGACCTAATCTAAAATCTGCACAAAAATATTTTGCCTTCAAATTCATACCGTGATCGTAGCTTGCATTAACTCGATTCATATGATTGGGATTTCCAACAAAATATTGTGGGCCGAAAATGGGTGATCACTGTACATTTCTCTTCTGTTTCCTATTTATATTTCTATTTTACCTCCTCAATTTAGCATTATGGCCAGGGAAAGACCTAATGTAAGCTCTGTACAAAAATATTTTGCCTTCAAATTCATACCGTGATCGTAGCATGCATGGACTCGTCTCATATGACTGGGATTTCCATGAAAAAGATTGTGGGCAGAAACTCGGTGATCACTGTACATTTCTCTTCGGTTTCCTATTAATATTTATATTTTACTTACTCAATTTAGCATTATGGACAGGGAAAGAAATAATCAAAGCTCTGCACAAAAATATTTTGCCTTCAAATTCATACTGTGATCGTAGCATGCATGGACTCGACTCATATGACTGGGATTACCATGAAAAAGATTGTGGGCCGAAAATGGGTGATCACTGTACATTTCTCTTCTGTTTCCTATTTATATTTCTATTTTACTTCCTCAATTTAGCATTATGGATAGGGAAAGTCCTAATCAAGATCTGCACAAAAATATTTTGCCTTCAAATTCATACTGTGATCGTAGCATGCATGGACTCGACTCATATGACTTGGATTTCCATGAAAAAGATTGTGGGCCGAAAATGGGTGATCACTGTACATTTCTCTTCCGTTTCCTATTTATATTTATATTTTACTTCCTTCATTTAGCATTATGGAAAAGGAAAGATCTAATCTAAGCTCTGCAAAAAAATATTTTTCCTTCAAATTCATACCGTGATCGTAGCATGCATGGACTCGAATCATATGACTGGGATGTCCATGAAAAAGATTGTGGGCCGAAAATGGGTGATCACTGTACATTTCTATTCTGTTTCCTATTTATATTTCTATATTACCTCCTCAATTTAGCATTATGGACAGGGAAAGACCCAATCTAAAATCTGCACAAAAATATTTTGCCTTCAAATTCATACCGTGATCGTAGCATGCATGGACTCGACTCATATGACTGGGATTTCCATGAAAAAGATTGTGGGCCGAAAATGGGTGATCACTGTACAATTTTCTTCTGTTTTCTATTTATATATCTATTTTAATTCCTCAATTTAGCATTATGGACATGGAAAGATCTAATCTAAAATTTGCACAAAAATATTTTGCCTTCAAATTCATACCGTGATCGTAGCATGTATGGACACGACTCATATGACTGGGATTTCCATGAAAAAGATTGTGGGCAGAAAATGGGTGATCACTGTACATTTCTCTTCTGTTTCATATTTATATTTATATTTTACTTCCTTCATTTAGCATTATGGACAGGGAAAGACCTCATCTAATCTCTGCAAAAAAATATTTTGCCTTCAAATTCACACCGTGAACGTAGCATGCATGGACTCGACTGATATGACTGGGATTTCCATGAAAAAGATTGTGGGCAGAAAATGGGTGATCACTGTACATTTCTCTTCTGTTTTCTATTCATATTTATATTTTACTTCCTTAATTTAGCATTATGGACAGGGAAAGACCTAATCTAAGCTCTGCAAAAAAATATTTTGCCTTCAAATTCATACCGTGATCGTAGCATGAATGGAGTCGACTCATATGACTGGGATTTCCATGAAAAAGATTGTGGGCAGAAAATGGGTGATCACTGTACATTTCTCTTCTGTTTCCTATTTATATTTATATTTTACTTCCTTCATTTAGCATTATGGACAGGGAAAGACCTCATCTAATCTCTGCAAAAAAATATTTTGCCTTCAAATTCACACCGTGAACGTAGCATGCATGGACTCGACTCATATGACTGGGATTTCCATGAAAAAGATTGTGGGCAGAAAATGGGTGATCACTGTACATTACTCTTCTGTTTTCTATTCATATTTATATTTTACTTCCTTAATTTAGCATTATGGAAAAGGAAAGATCTAATCTAACTCTGCAAAAAAATATTTTGCCTTCAAATTCATACCGTGATCGTAGCATGCATGGACTCGACTCATATGACTGGGATTTCCATGAAAAAGATTGTGGGCAGAAAATGGGTGATCACTGTACATTTCTCTTCTGTTTCCTATTTATAATTATATTTTACTTCCTTAATTTAGCATTATGGACAGGGAAAAACCTAATCTAAGATCTGCAAAAAAAATATTTTGCCTTCAAATTCATACTGTGATCGTAGCATGCATGGACTCGACTCATATGACTGGGATTTCCATGAAAAAGATTGTGGGCAGAAAATGTGTGATCACGGTACATTTCTCTTCTGTTTCCTATTTATATTTATATTTTACTTCCTTCATTTAGCATTATGGACAGGGAAAGACCTAATCTAAGGTCTGTAAAAAAATATTTTGCCATCAAATGCATACCGTGATCGTAGCATGCATGGGCTCGGCTCATATGACTGGGATTTCCATGTAAAAGATTGTGGGCAGAAAATGGGTGATCACTGTACATTTCTCTTCTGTTTCCTATTTATAATTATATTTTACTTCCTCAATTTAGCGTTATGGACAGGGAAAGACCTAATCTAATCTCTGCAAAAATATATTTTGACTTCAATTTCATACCGTGATCGTAGCATGCATGGACTCCACTCATATGACTGGGATTTCCATGAAAAAGAGTGTGGGCAGAAAATGGGTGATCACTGTACATTTCTCTTCTGTTTTCTATTCATATTTATATTTTACTTCCTTAATTTAGCATTATGGAAAAGGAAAGACCTAATCTAAGCTCTGCAAAAAAATATTTTGCCTTCAAATTCATACCGTGATCGTAGCATGCATGGACTCGACTCATATGACTGGGATTTCCATGAAAAAGATTGTGGGCAGAAAATGGGTGATCACTGTACATTTCTCTTCTGTTTTCTATTCATATTTATATTTTACTTCCTTAATTTAGCATTATGGAAAAGGAAAGATCTAATCTAAGCTCTGCAAAAAAATATTTTGCCTTCAAATTCATACCGTGATCGTAGCATGCATGGACTCGTATCATATGACTGGGATGTCCATGAAAAAGATTGTGGGCCGAAAATGGGTGATCACTCTACATTTCTATTCTGTTTCCTATTTATATTTCTATTTTACCTCCTCAATTTAGCATTATGAACAGGGAAAGACCCAATCTAAAATCTGCACAAAAATATTTTGCCTTCAAATTCATACCGTGATCGTAGCATGCATGGACTCGACTCATATGACTGGGATTTCCATGAAAAAGATTGTGGGCCGAAAATGGGTGATCACTGTACAATTTTCTTCTGTTTTCTATTTATATATCTATTTTAATTCCTCAATTTAGCATTATGGACAGGGAAAGAACTAATCTAAAATTTGCACAAAAATATTTTGCCTTCAAATTCATACCGTGATCGTAGCATGTATGGACACGACTCATATGACTGGGATTTCCATGAAAAAGATTGTGGGCAGAAAATGGGTGATCACTGTACATTTCTCTTCTGTTTCATATTTAGATTTATATTTTACTTCCTTCATTTAGCATTATGGACAGGGAAAGACCTCATCTAATCTCTGCAAAAAAATATTTTGCCTTCAAATTCACACCGTGAACGTAGCATGCATGGACTCGACTGATATGACTGGGATTTCCATGAAAAAGATTGTGGGCAGAAAATGGGTGATCACTGTACATTTCTCTTCTGTTTTCTATTCATATTTATATTGTACTTCCTTAATTTAGCATTATGGAAAAGGAAAGACCTAATCTAAGCTCTGCAAAAAAATATTTTGCCTTCAAATTCATACCGTGATCGTAGCATGCATGGACTCGACTCATATGACTGGGATTTCCATGAAAAAGATTGTGGGCAGAAAATGGGTGATCACTGTACATTTCTCTTCTGTTTTCTATTCATATTTATATTTTACTTCCTTAATTTAGCATTATGGACAGGGAAAGACCTAATCTGACATCTGCAAAGAAGTATTTTGCCTTCAAATTGATACCGTGATCGTAGCATGCATGGACTCGACTCATATGACTGGGATTTCCATGAAAAAGACTGTGGCAGAAAATGGGTGATTACTGTACATTTCTCTTGTCTTTCCTATTCATATTTATATTTTACTTCCTCAATTTAGCATTATGGAAAGGGAAAGACCTAATCTAAGCTCTGCAAAAAAATATTTTGCCTTCAAATTCATTCCGTGATCGTAGCATGCATGGACTCGACTCATATGACTGGGATTTCCATGAAAATGATTGTTGGCAGAAAATGGGTGATCACTGTACATTTCTCTTCTGTTTTCTATTTATATTTATATTTTACTTTCTTAATTTAGCATTATGGACAGGGAAAGACCTAATCTAAGCTCTGCAAAAAAATATTTTGCCTTCAAATTCATTCCGTGATCGTAGCATGCATGGACTCGACTCATATGACTGGGATTTCCATTAAAAAGATTGTGGGCCGAAAATGGGTGATCACTGTACATTTCTCTTCTGTTTCCTTTTTATATTTCTATTTTACCTCCTCAATTTAGTATTATGGACAGGGAAAGACATAATCTAAGATCTGCACAAAAATATTTTGCTTTCAAATTCATACCGTGATAAAACCATGCATGGACTCGACTCCTATGACTGGGATTTCCATGAAAAAGATTGTAGGCCGAAAATGGATGATCACTGTACATTTCTCTTCTGTTTCCTATTTATATTTATATTTTACCTCCTCAATTTAGCATTATGGACAGGGAAAGACCTAATCTAAAATCTGCACAAAAATATTTTGCTTTCAAATTCATATCGTGATCGTAGCATGCATGGACTCGACTCATATGACTGGGATTTACATGAAAAAGATTGTGGGCTGAAAATGGGTGATCACTGTACATTTCTCTTCTGTTTCCTATTTATATTTCTATTTTACCTCCTCAATATAGCATTATGGACAGGGAAAGACCTAATCTAAAATCTGCACAAAAATATTTTGCTTTCAAATTCATACCGTGATCGTATCATGCATGGACTCGACTCATATGACTGGGTTTTCCATGAAAAAGATTCTGTGCCGAAAATGGGTGATCACTGTACATTTCTCTTCTGTTTACTACTTATATTTCTATTTTACCTTCTCAATTTAGCATTATGGATAGGGAAAGACCTAATCTAAAATCTGCACAAAAATATTTTGCTTTCAAATTCATATCGTGCTCGTAGCATGCATGGACTCGACTCATATGACTGGGATTTACATGAAAAAGTTTTTGGGCAGAAAATGGGTGATCACTGTACATTTCTCTTCTGTTTTCTATTTATATTTCTATTTTACTTCTTCAATTTAGCCTTATGGACAGGGAAAGACCAAATCTAAGATCTGCAAAAAAATATTTTGCCTTCAAATTCATACCGTGATCGTAGCATGCATGGACTCGTGTCATATGACTGGGATTTCAATGAAAAAGTTTGTGGGCCGAAAATGGGTGATCACTGTACATTTCTCTTCTTTTTCCTATTTATGTTTCTATTTTACATCCTCAATTTAGCATTATGGACAGGGAAAGACCAAATCTAAGATCTGCACAAAAATATTTTGCCTTCAAATTCATACCGTGATCGTAGCATGCATGGACTCGACTCATATGACTGGGATTTCCATGAAAAATTTGTGGGCCGAAAATTGGTGATCACTGTACATTTCTCTTCTGTTTCCTTTTTATATTTATATTTTACTTTCTTCATTTAGCATTATGGACAGGGAAAGACGTAATCTAAGCTCTGCACAAAAATATTTTGCCTTCAAATACATACCGTGATCCTAGCATGAATGTACTCGACTCATATGACTGATTTTCATGAAAAAGATTGTGGGCCGAAAATGGGTGTCACTGTACATTTCTCTTCTTTTTCCTATTTATATTTCTATTTTACCTCGTCAATATAGCATTATGGACGGGGAAAGAACTAATCTAAAATCTGCACAAAAATATTTTGCTTTCAAATTCATACCGTGATCGTAGCATGCATGGACTCGACTCATATGACTGGGATTTCCATGAAAAAGATTGTGGTCCGAAAATGGGTGATCTCTCTACATTTCTCTTCTGTTTCCTATTTATATTTATATTTTACCTCCTCAATTTAGCATTATGGACACGGAAAGACCTAATCTAAAATCTGCACAAAAATATTTTGCTTTCAAATTCATACCGTGAACGTCGCATGCGTGGACTCGACTCATATGACTGGGATTTCCATGAAAAAGAGTGTGGGCCGAAATTGGGTGATCACTGTACATTTCTCTTCTGTTTCCTATTTATATTTATATTTTACCTCCTCAATTTAGCATTATGGACAGGGAAAGACCTAATCTAAGATCTGCAAAAAAATATTTTGCCTTCAAATTCATACCGTGATCGTAGCATGCATGGACTCGACTCATATGACTGGGATTTCCATGAAAAATATAGTGGGCCGAAAATGGGTGATCACTGTACATTTCTCTTCAGTTTCCTATTTATATTTATATTTTACCTCCTCAATTTAGCATTATGGACACTGAAAGACCAAATCTAAAATCTGCACAAAAATATTTTGCATTCAAATTCATACCGTGATCGTAGCATGCATGGACTCGACTCATATGACTGGGATTTCCATGAAAAAGATTGTGGGCCGAAAATGGGTGATCACTGTACATTTCTCTTCTGTTTCCTATTTATATTTATATTTTACCTCCTCAATTTAGCATTATGGACAGGGAAAGACCTAATCTAAGCTCTGCACAAAAATATTTAGCCTTCAAATTCATACCGTTATCGTAGCATGCATAGACTCGACTCATATGACTGGGATTTCCAGGAAAAAGATTGTGGGCCGAAAATGGTTGATCACTGTATATTTCTCTTCAGTTTCCTGTTTATATTTCTATTTTACCTCCTCAATTTAGCATTATGGACACGGAAAGACCTAATCTAAAATCTGCACAAATATATTTTGCTTTCAAATTCATACCGTGATCGTAGCATGCGTGGACATGACTCATATGACTGGGATTTCAATGAAAAAGATTGTGGGCTGAAAATGTGTGATCACTCTACATTTCTCATCTGTTTCCTATTTATATTTATATTTCATCTCCTCAATTTAGCATTATGGAGAGGGAAAGACCTAATCTAAAATCTGCACAAAAATATTTTGCCTTCAAATTCATACCGTGATCGTAGCATGCATGGAGTCGACTCATATGACTGGGATTTCCATGAAAAAGATTGTGGGCCGAAAATGGGTGATCACTGTACATTTCTCTTCAGTTTCCTATTTATATTTATATTTTACCTTCTCAATTTAGCATTATGGACACGGAAAACCTAATCTAAAATCTGCACAAAAATATATTGCCTTCAAATTCATACCGTGATCATAGCATGCATGGACTCGACTCATATGACTGGGATTTCCATGAAAAAGATTGTGGGCTGAAAATGGGTGTTCACTGTACATTTCTCTTCTGTTTCCTATTTATATTTGTATTTTACTTCCTCAATTTAGCATTATGGACAGGGATAGACCTAATCTAAAATCTGCACAAAAATATTTTGCCTTCAAATTCATACCGTGATCGTAGCATGCATGGACTCGACTCATATGACTGGGATTTCCATGAAAAAGATTGTGGGCCGAAAATGGGTGATCACTGTACATTTCTCTTCTGTTTCCTATTTATATTTATATTTTACCTCCTCAATTTAGCATTATGGACAGGGAAAGACCTAATCTAAAATCTGCACAAAAATGTTTTGGTTTCAAATTCATACCGTGAACGTCGCATGCGTGGACACGACTCATATGACTGGGATTTCCATGAAAGAGATTGTGGGCCGAAAATGGGTGATCACTGTACATTTCTCTTCTGTTTCCTATTTATATTTCTATTTTACCTTCTCAATTTAGCATTATGGACAGGGAAAGAACTAATCTAAAATCTGCACAAAAATATTTTGCCTTCATATTCAAACCGTGATCGTAGCATGCGTGGACACGACTCATATGACTGGGATTTCAATGAAAAAGATTGTGGGCCGAAAATGGGTGATCACTGTACATTTCTCATCTGTTTCCTATTTATATTTATATTTCATCTCCTCAATTTAGCATTATGGAGAGGGAAAGACCTAATCTAAAATCTGTACAAAAATATTTTGCTTTCAAATTCATACCGTGATCGTAGCATGCATGGACTCGACTCATATGACTGGGAGTTCCATGAAAAAGATTGTGGGCAGAAAATGGGTGATCACTGTACATTACTCTTCTGTTTCCCCTTCATATTTATATTTTACTTCATCAATTTAGTATTATGAAATGGGAAAGACCTGACCTAAAATCTGCAAAAAAATATTTTGCCTTCATATTCATACCGTGATCGTAGCATGCATGGACTCGACTGATATGACTGGGATTTCCATGAAAAAGATTGTGGGCAGAAAATGTGTGATCACTGTACATTTCTCTTCTGTTTCCTATTTATATTTATATTTTACCTTCTCAATTTAGCATTATGGACAGTGAAAGACCTAATCTAAGATCTGCAAAAAAATATTTTGCCTTCAAATTCATACCGTGATCGTACCATGCATGGACTCGACTCATATGACAGGGATTTCCATGAAAAAGATTGTGGGCAGAAAATGGTTGATCACTGTACATTTCTCTTCTGTTTCCGATTTATATTTCTATTTTACCTTCTCAATTTAGCATTATGGATAGGGAAAGACCTAATCTAAGATCTGCAAAAAAATATTTTGCCTTCAACTTCATACCGTGATCGTAGCATGCATGGACTCGACTCATATGACAGGGATTTCCATGAAAAAGATTGTCGGCAGAAAATGGGTGATCACTGTACATTTCTCTTCTGTTTCCTATTTATATTTATATTTTACCTTCTCAATTTAGCATTGTGGACAGGGAAAGTCCTAATATAAGATCTGCAAAAAAAATATTTTGCCTTCGAATTCATACCGTGATCGTAGCATGCATGGACTCGACTCATATGACTGGGATTTCCATGAAAAAGATTGTGGGCAGAAAATGGGTGATCACTGTACATTTCTCTTCTGTTTCCTATTTATATTTCTATTTTACTTCCTTCATTTAGCATTATGGACAGGGAAAGACCTAATCTAAGCTCAGCAAAAAAATATTTTGCCTTCAGATTCATAACATGATCGTAGCATGCATGGACTCGACTCATATGACTGGGATTTCCATGAAAAAGATTTTGGGCAGAAAATGGGTGATCACTGTACATTTCTCTTCTGTTTCCTATTTATATTTATATTTTACTTCCTCAAATTAGCATTATGGACAGGGAAAGACCTAATCTAAGCTCTGCAAAAAAATATTTTGCCTTCAAATTCATACCGTGATCGTAGCATGCATGGACTCGACTCATATGACTGGGAGTTCCATGAAAAAGATTGTGGGCAGAAAATGGGTGATTACTGTACATTTCTCTTCTGTTTCCTATTTATGTTTCTATTTTACTTCCTTACTTTAGCATTATGGACAGAGAGAGACCTAATCTAAGATCGGCAAAAAAATATTTTGCCTTCGAATTCATACTGTGATCGTAGCATGCATGGGCTCAGCTGATATGACTGCGATTTCCATGAAAAAGATTGTGGGCAGAAAATGGGTGATCACTGTACATTTCTCTTCAGTTTCCTATTGATATTTATATTTTACTTCCTCAATTTAGCATTATGGACAGGGAAAACCTAATCTAAGCTCTGCAAAAAAATATTTTCCCTTCAAATTCATACCGTGATCGTAGCATGCATGGACTCGACTGATATGACTGGGATTTCCATGAAAAAGATTGTGGGCAGAAAATGGGTGATCACTGTACATTTCTCTTCTGTTTCCTATTTATATTTATATTTTTCTTCCTTCATTTAGCATTATGGACTGGGAAAGAACTAATCTAAGATCTGCAAATAAATATTTTGCCTTCAAATTCATACGGTTATCGTAGCATGCTTGGACTTGATGCATATGACTGGGATTTCCATGAAAAAGATTATGGGCAGAAAATGGGTGATCAATGTACATTTCTCTTATGTTTCCTATTTATATTTATATTTTACTTCCTCAATTTAGCATTATGGATAGGGAAAGAACTAATCTAAGATCTTCAAAAAATATTTTGCCTTCAAATTCATACCGTGAAGGTAGGATGCATGGACTTGTCTCATCTGACTGGGATTTCCATGAAAAAGATTCTGGGCAGAAAATGGCTGATCACTGTACATTTCTCTTCTGTTTCCTATTTATATTTATATTTTACTTCCTTAATTTAGCATTATGGACAGGGAAAGACCTAATCTAAGATCTGCAAAATAATTTTTTGCCTTCAAATTCATACCGTGATCGTAGCATGCATGGACTCGACTCATATGACTGGGATTTCCATGAAAAAGATTGTGGGCAGAAAATGGGTGATCACTGTACATTTCTCTTCTGTTTCCTATTTATATTTTACTTTCCTCAATTTAGCATTATGGACAGGGAAAGACATAATCTAAAATCTGCACAAAAATATTTTGCCTTCAAATTCATACCGTGATCGTAGCATGCATTGAATCGACTCATATGACTGGGATTTCCATGAAAAAGATTGTGGGCCGAAAATGGGTGATCACTGTACATTTGTCTTCTGTTTCCTATTTGTATTTCTATTTTACCAACTCAATTTAGCATTATTGACAGGGAAAGACCTAATCTAAGACCTGCTTAAAAATATTTTGCCTTCAAATTCATACCGTGATCGTAGCATGCATGGACTCGACTCATATGACTGGGATTTCCATGAAAAAGATTGTGGGCCGAAAATGGGTGATCACTGTAGATTTCTCTTCTGTTTCCTATTTATATTTCTATTTTACCTCCTCAATTTAGCATTATGGACAGGGAAAGACCAAATCTAATATCTACACAAAAATATTTTGCCTTCAAATTCATACCGTGATCGTAGCATGCATGGACTCGACTCATATGACTGGGATTTCCATGAAAAAGATTGTGGGCCGAAAATGGGTGATTACTGTACATTTCTCTTCTGTTTCCTATTTATATTTCTATTTTACCAACTCAATTTAGCATTATTGACAGGGAAAGACCTAATCTAAGATCTGCATAAAAATATTTTCCCTTCAAATTCATACCATGATCGTAGCATGCATGGACTCAACTCATATGACTGGTATTTCCATGAAAAAAATTGTGGGCCGAAAATGGGTGATCACTGTACATTTCTCTTCTGTTTCCTATTTATATTTCTATTGTACATCATCAATTTAACATTATGGACAGGGAAAGACCTAATCTAAGATCTGCACAAAAATATATTGCCTTCAAATTCATACCGTGATCGTAGCATGCATGGACTCGACTCATACGACTGGGATTTCCATGAAAAAGATTGTGGGCCGAAAATGGGTGATCACTGTACATTTCTCTTTTGCTTACTATTTATATTTCTATTTTGCGTCCTCAATTTAGCATTATGGACAGGGAAAGACCTAATCTAAGACCTGCACGAAAACATTTTGCCTTCAAATTCATACCGTGATCGTAGCATGCATGGACTCGACTCATATGACTGGGATTTCCATGAAAACATTGTTGGCCGAAAATGGGTGATCACTTTACATTTCTCTTCTGTTTCCTATTTATATTTATATTTTACCAACTCAATTTAGCATTATGGACAGGGAAAGACCTAATCTAAGCTCTGCACAAAAATATTTTGCCTTCAAATTCATACCGTGATCTTAGCATGCATGGACTCGACTCATATGACTGGGATTTCCATGGAAAAGATTGTGGGCCGAAAATGGGTGATCACTGTACATTTCTCTTCTGTTTCCTATTTATATTTCTTTTTTACCTCCTCAATTTAGCATTATGGCTAGGGAAAGACCTAATCTAAGATCTGCACAAAAATATTTTGCCTTCAAATTCATACCGTTATAGCATTATGGACAGGGAAAGACCTAATCTAAGCGCTGCACAAAAATATTTTGCCTTCAAATTCATACCGTGATCGTAGCATGCATGGACTCGACTCATATGACTGGGATTTCCATGAAAAAGATTCTGGGCCGAAAATGGGTGATCACTGTACATTTCTCTTCTGTTTCCTATTTATATTTATATTTTACCAA
Organism: Acanthosepion lycidas; assembly: GCA_963932145.1. Lineage (NCBI taxonomy): Eukaryota > Metazoa > Mollusca > Cephalopoda > Sepiida > Sepiidae > Acanthosepion > Acanthosepion lycidas. The sequence continues at coordinate 79,371 of CAWVQA010000007.1, read as the reverse complement.
CTCAATTTAGCATTATGGCCAGGGAAAGACCTAATCTAAGCTCTGCACAAAAATATTTTGCCTTCAAATTCATACCGTGAACGTAGCATGCATGGACTCGACTCATATGACTGGGATTTCCATGAAAAAGATTGTGGGCAGAAAATGGGTGATCACTAAACCTTTCTCTTCGGTTTCCTATTTATATTTATATTATACTTCCTCAATTTAGCATTATGGACAGGGAACGACCTAATCTAAGCTCTGCACAAAAATATTTTGCCTTCAAATTCATACCGGGATCGTAGCATGCATGGAGACGACTCATATGACTGGGATTTCCATGAAAAAGTTTGTGGGCCGAAAATGGGTGATCACTGTACATTTCTCTTCTGTTTTCTATTCATATATCTATTTTACCTCCTCCATTTAGCATTATGGACAGGGAAAGTCCTAATCTAAAATCTTCACAAAAATATTTTGCTTTCAAATTCATACCGTGATCGTAGCATGCATGGACTCGACATATGACTGGGATTTCCATGAAAAAGATTGTAGGGCGAAATTGGTGATCACTGTACATTTCTCTTCTGTTTCCTATTTATATTTATATTTTACTTCCTCAATTTAGCATTATGGACAGGGAAAGAAATAATCTAAATTCTGCACAAAAATATTTTGCCTTCAAATTCATACCGTGATCGTAGCATGCATGGACTCGACTCATATGACTTGGATTTCAATGAAAAAGATTCTGGGCCGAAAATGGGTGATCACTGTACATTTTTCTTCTGTTTCCTATTTATATTTATATTTTACCAACCCAATTTAGCATTATGGCCAGGGAAAGACCTAATCTAAGATCTGCAGAAAAATATTTTGCCTTCAAATTCATATCGTGATCGTAGCATGCATGGACTCGACTCATATGACTGGGATTTCCATGAAAAAGATAGGGGCGAAAATGGGTGATCACTGTACATTTCTCTTCTGTTTCCTATTTATATTTATATATTACATCGTCAATTTAGCATTATGGACAGGGAAAGACCTAATCTAAGATCTGCACAAAAATATTTTGCCTTCAAATTCATACCGTGATCGTAGCATGCATGGACTCGACTCATATGACTGGGATTTCCATGAAAAAGATTGTGGGCCGAAAATGGGTTATCACTGTACATTTCTCTTCTGTTTCCTATTTATATTTATATTTTACCTCCTCAATTTAGCATTATGGCCAGGGAAAGACCTAATCTAAGCTCTGCACAAAAATATTTTGCCTTCAAATTCATACCGTGATTGTAGCATGCATGGACTCGACTCATATGACTGGGATTTCCATGAAAAAGATAGTGGGCCAAAAATGGGTGATCACTGTACATTTCTCTTCTGTTTCCTATTTATATTTCTATTTTAACTCCTCAATTTAGCATTATGGACAGGGAAAGACGTAATCTAAGATCTGCACAAAAATATTTAGCCTTCAAATTCATATCGTGATCGTAGCATGAATTGACTCGACTCATATGACTGGGATTTCCATGAAAAAGATTGTGGGCCGAAAATGGGTGATCACTGTACATTTCTCTACTGTTTCCTATTTATATTTCTATTTTACCTCCTCAATTTAGCATTATGGACAGGGAAAGACCTAATCTAAGATCTGCGCAAAAATATTTTGCCCTCAAATTCATACCGTGATCGTAGCATGCATGGACACGACTCATATGCCTGGGATTTCCATGAAAAAGATTGTGGGCACAAAATGGGTGATCACTGTACATTTCTCTTCTGTTTCCTATTTATATTTCTATTTTACCTCCTCAATTTAGCATTATCGCCAGGGAAAGACTAATCTAAGCTCTGCACAAAAATATTTTGCCTGCAAATTCATACCGTGATCGTAGCATGCATGGACTCGACTCATATGACTGGGATTTCCATGAAAAACTTTGTGGGCCGAAAACGGGTGATCACTGTACATTTCTCTTCTGTTTCCTATTTATATTTCTATTTTACCTCCTCAATTTAGCATTATGGACAGGGAAAGACGTAATCTAAGATCTGCAGAAAAATATTTTGCCTTCAAATTCATACCGTGATCATAGCATGCATGGACGCGACAGATATGACTGGGATTTCCATGAAAAAATTGTGGGCAGAAAATGGGTGATCACTGTACATTTCTCTTCTGTTTCCTATTTATATTTATATTTTACCTCCTCAATTTAGCATTATGGCCAGGGAAAGACTAATCTAAGCTCTGCACAAAAATATTTTGCCTGCAAATTCATACCGTGATCGTAGCATGCATGGACTCGACTCATATGACTGGGAATTCCATGAAAAAGATTTTGGGCTGAAAATGGTTGATCACTCTACATTTCTCTTCTGTTTCCTATTTATATTTCTATTTTACTTCCTCAATTTAGCATTATGGCCAGGGAAAGACCTAATCTAAGTTCTGCACAAAAATATTTTGCCTTCAAATTCATACCGTGATCTTAGCATGCATGGACTCGACTCATATGACTGGGATTTCCATAAAAAAGATTGTGCGCCGAAAATGGGTGATCACTGTACATTTCTGTTCTGTTTCGTATTCATATTTCTAATTTACCTCGTCAATTTAGCATTATGGACAGGGAAAGACCTAATCTAAAATCTGCACTCATACCGGGATCGTAGCATGCATTGACTCGACTCATATGACTGGGATTTCCAAGAAAAAGATTGTGCGCCGAAAATGGGTGATCACTGTACATTTCTCTTCTGTTTCCTATTTATATTTATAATTTACCTCGTCAATTTAGCATTATGGACAGGGAAAGACCTAATCTAAAATCTGTACAAAAATATTTTGCCTTCAAATTCATACCGTGATCGTAGCATGCATGGACTCGACTCATATGACTGGGATTTCCATGAAAAAGATTGTGGGCCGAAAATGGGTGATCACTGTACATTTCTCTTCTGTTTCCTATTTATATTTATATTTTACCTCCTAAATTTCGCATTATGGACAGGGAAAGACCTAATCTAAAATCTGCACAAAAATATTTTGCCTTCAAATTCATACCGTGATCGTAGCATGCATTGACTCGACTCACATGACTGGGATTTCCATGAAAAAGATTGTGGGCTGAAAATGGGTGATCACTGTACATTTCTCGTCTGTTTCCTATTTATATTTCTATTTTACCTCCTCAATTTAGCATTATGGGCTGGGAAAGACCTAATCTAAAATCTGCACAAAAATATTTTGCCTTCAAATTCATACCGTGATCGTAGCATGCATGGACTCGACTCATATGATTGGGATTTCCATGAAAAAATTGTGGGCCGAAAATGGGTGATCACTGTACATTTCTCTTCTGTTTCCTATTTATATTTATATTTTACCTCCTCAATTTAGCATTATGGACAGGGAAAGACCTAATCTAAAATCTGCACGAAAATATTTTGCCTTCAAATTCATACTGTGATCGTAGCATGCATGGACTCGACTCATATGACTGGGATTTCCATGAAAAAGATTGTGGGCCGAAAATGGTTGATCACTGTACATTTCTCTTCTGTTTCCTATTTATATTTATATTTTTCCTCCTCAATTTAGCATTATGGACAGGGAAAGACCTAATCTAAAATCTGCACGAAAATATTTTGCCTTCAAATTCATACTGTGATCGTAGCATGCATGGACTCGACTCATATGACTGGGATTTCCATGAAACAGATTGTGGGCCGAAAATGGGTGATCACTGTACATTTCTCTTCTGTTTCCTATCTTAATTTATATTTTACCACCTCAATTTAGCATTATGGCCAGGGAAAGACCTAATCTAAGATCTGCACAAAAATATTTTGCCTTCAAATTCATACCGTGATCGTAGAATGCATGGACACTACTCATATGACTGGGATTTCCATGAAAAAGATTGTGGGCCGAAAATGGGTGATCACTGTACATTTCTGTTTTGATTCGTATTCATATTTATATTTTACCTGCTCAATTTAGCATTATGGACAGGGAAAGACCTATTCTAAGCTCTGCACAAAAATATTTTGCATTCAAATTCATACCGTGATCGTAGCATGCATGGACACGACTCATATGACTGGGATTTCCATGAAAAAGATTGTGGTCACAAAATGGTTGATCACCGTACATTTCTCTTCTGTTTCCTATTTATATTTATATTTTAACCTCCTCAATTTAGCATTATCGCCAGTGAAAGACCTAATCTAAGATATGCACAAAAATATTTTGCCCTCAAATTCATACCGTGATCGTAGCATGCATGGACTCGACTCATATGACTGGGATTTCCATGAAAAAGATTGTGGGCCGAAAATGGGTGATCACTGTATATTTCTCTACTGTTTCCTATTTATATTTATATTTTACCTCCTCAATTTAGCATTATTGACAAGGAAAGACCTAATCTAAGATCTGCACATAAATATTTTGCCTTCAAATTCATACCGTGATCGTAGCATGCATGGACTCGACTCATATGACTGGGATTTCCATGAAGAAGATTGTGGGCCGAAAATGGGTGACCACTGTACATTTTTCTTCTGTTTCCTATTTATATTTATATTTTACCTCCTCAATTTAGCATTATGGACTGGGAAAGACCTAATCGAAGCTCTGCACAAAAATATTTTGCCTTCAAATTAATACCGTGATCGTAGCATGCATGGACTCGACTCATATGACTGGGATTTCCATGAAAAAGATTGTGGGCCAAAAATGGGTGATCACTGTACATTTCTCTTCTGTTTCCTATTTATATTTATATTTTACCTCCTCAATTTAGCATTATGGACAGGGAAAGACCTAATCTACAATCTGCACAAAAATATTTTGCCTTCAAATTCATACCGTGATCGTAGCATGCATGGACTCGACTCATATGACTGGGATTTCCATGAAAAAGATTGTGGGCCGAAAATGGTTGATCACTGTACATTTCTCTTCTGTTTCCTATAATATTTCTATTTTACCTCCTCAATTTAGCATTATGGACAGGGAAAGACATAATCTAAAATCTGCACAAAAATATTTTGCCTTCAAATTCATACCGTGATCGTAGCATGCATGGACTGGACTCATATGACAGGGATTTCCATGAAAAAGATTGTGGGCCGAAAATGGGTGATGACTGTACATTACTCTTCTGTTTCCTATTTATATTTATATTTTACCTCCTCAATTTAGCATTATGGACAGGGAAAGACCAAATCTAAGATCTACACAAAAATATTTTGCCTTCAAATTCATACCGTGATTGTAGCATGCATGGACACGACACATATGACTGGGATTTCCATGAAAAAGAATGTGGGCCGAAAATGTGAGATCACTGTACATTTCTCTTCTGTTTCCTATTTATATTTCTATTTTACCTCCACAATTTAGCATTATGGACAGGGACAGACCTAATCTAAAATCTGCACAAAAATATTTTGCCTGCAAATTCATACCGTGATCGTAGCATGCATGGACTCGACTCATATGACTGGGATTTCCATGAAAAAGATTGTGGGACGAAAATTGGTGATCACGGTACATTTCTCTTCTGTTTCCTATTGATATTTCTATTTTACCTCCTCAATTTAGCATTATGGACAGTAAAAGACCTACTCTACGATCTGCAAAAAAATATTTTCCCTTCAAATTCATACCGTGATCGTAGCATGCATGGACTCGACTCATATGACTGGGATTTCCATGAAAAAGATTGTGGGCAGAAAATGGGTGATCACTGTAAATTTCTCTTCTGTTTCCTATTAATATTCCTATATTTCTTCCTTAATTTAGCATTATGGACAGGGAATGACCTAATCTAAGTTCTACAAAAAAATATTTTGCCATCAAATTCATACCGTGATCGTAGCATGCATGGACTCGACTCATATGACTAGGATTTCCATGAAAAAGATTGTGGGCACAATATGGGTGATAACTGTACATTTCTTTTCTGTTTCCTATATATATTTATATTTTACTTCCTCAATTTAGCATTATGGACATGGAAAGTCATAATCTAAGCTCTGCAAAAAAATATTTTTCCTTCAAATTCATACCGTGATCGTAGCATGCATGGACTCGACTCATATGACTGGGATTTCCATGAAAAAGATTGTCGGTAGAAAATGGGTGATCACTGTACATTTCTCTTCTCTTTCCTATTTATATTTATAATTTACTTCCTTCATTTAGCATTATGGACAGGGAAAGACCTAATCTAAGACCTGCATAAAATGATTTTGCCATCAAATTCATACCGTGATCGTAGCATGCATGGACTCGACTCATATGACTGGGATTTCCATGAAAAAGACTGTCGGCAGAAAATGGGTCATCACTGTACATTTCTCTTCTGTTTCCTATTTATATTTATATTTTACTTCCTTAATTTAGCATTATGGACAGGGAAAGACTTAATCTAAGATCTGCAAAAAAATATTTTGCTTTCAAATTCACACCGTGATCGTAGCATGCATGGACTCGACTCATATGACTGGGATTTCCATGAAAAACATTGTGGGCCGAAAATGGGTGATCACTGTACATTTCTCTTCTGTTTCCTATTTATATTTATATTTTACTTCCTTCATTTAGCATTATGTCCAGGGAAAGACCTAATCTAAGCTCTGCACAAAAATATTTTGCTTTCAAATTCATACCGTGATCCTAGCATGCATAGACTCGACTCATATGACTGGGATTTCCATGAAAAACATTGTGGGCCGAAAATGGGTGATCACTGTATATATCACTTCTCCTTCCTATTCACATTTCTATTTTACCTCCTCAATTTAGCATTATGGACAGGGAAAGACGGGATCTAAGATCTGAACAAAAATATTTTGCCTTCAAATTCATACCGTGACCATAGCATGCATGGACTCGACTCATATGACTGGGATTTCCATGAAAAAGATTGTAGGCACAAAATGGGTGATCACTGTACATTTCTCTTCTGTTTCCTATTTATATTTCTATTTTACTTCCTCAATTTAGATTTATGGACAGGAAAAGACCTAATCTAAAATCTGCACAAAAATATTTTGCCTTCAAATTCATACCGTGATCATAGCATACACGGGCTCGACTCATATGGCTGGGATTTCCATGAAAAAGATTGTGGGCACAAAATGGTTGATCACTGTACATTTTTCTTCTGTTTCCCATTACTATTTCTATTTTACTTCCTCAATTTAGCATTATGGACAGGGAAAGACATAATCCAAGATCTGCAAAAAAATATCTTGCCTTCAAATTCATACCGTGATCGTAGCATGTATGGACACGACTCATATGACTGGGATTTCCGTGAAAAAGATTGAGGGGAGAAAATGGGTGATCACTGTACATTTCTATTCTGTTTCGTATTTATATTTCTATTTTACTTCCTCAATTTAGATTTATGGACAGGAAAAGACCTAATCTAAAATCTGCACAAAAATATTTTGCCTTCAAATTCATACCGTGATCATAGCATACACGGACTCGAATCATATGACTGGGATTTCCATGAAAAAGATTGAGGTCAGAAAAATGGGTGATCACTGTACATTTCTCTTCTGTTTCCTATTTATATTTCTATTTTACTTCCTTAATTTAGCATTATGGAGAGGGAAAAACCTAATCTAAGATCTGCAAAAAATATTTTGCCTTCAAATTCATGCCGTGATCGTAGCATGTATGGACACTACTCATATGACTGGGATTTCCATGAAAAAGATTGTGGGGTCAAAATGGGTGATCACTGTACATTTCTCTTCTGTTTCCTATTTATATTTATATTTTACTTCATTCATTTAGCATTATGGACAGAGGAAGACCAAATCTAATATCTGCAAAAAATATTTTGCCTTCAAATTCATACCGTGATCGTAGCATGTATGGACTCGACTCATATGACTGGGATTTCCATGAAAAAGATTGTGGGCTGAAAATTGTTGATCACTGTATATATCACTTCTCTTTCCTATTCACATTTCTATTTTACCTCCTCAATTTAGCAATATGGACAGGGAAAGACGGGATCTAAGATCTGAACAAAAATATTTTGCCTTCAAATTCATACCGTGACCATAGCATGCATGGACTCGACTCATATGACTGGGATTTCCATGAAGAAGATTGTGCGCCGAAAATGGGTGATCACTGTACATTTCTCTTCTGTTTCCTATTTATATTTATATTTTACTTCCTCAATTTAGCATTATGGACAGGGAAAGACCTAATCTAAGTTCTGCAAAAAAATTATTTTGCCTTTAAATTCATACCGTGTTCGTAGTATGCATGGACATGACTCATATGACTGGGATTTCCAGGAAAAAGATTGTGGGCTGAAAATGTGTTATCACTGTACATTTCTCTTCTGTTTTCTATTTATATTTATATTGTACTTCCTTAATTTAGCATTAGGGACAGGGAAAGACCAAATCTAAGCTCTGCAAAAAAATATTTTGCCTTCAAATTCATACCGTGATCGTAGCATGCATGGACTCGAATCATATGACTGGGATTCACATGAAAAAGATTGTGGGCAGAAAATGGGTGATCACTGTACATTTCTCTTCTGGTTCCTATTTATATTTATATTTTACTTCCTCAATTTAGCATTATGGACAGGGAAAGACCTAATCTAAGATCTGCAAAAAACTATTTTGCCTTCAAATTCATACCGTGATCGTAGCATGCATGGATTCGACTCATATGACTGGGATTTCCATGAAAAAGATTGTAGGCAGAAAATGGGTGATCACTGTACATTTCCCTTCTGTTTCCTTTTATATTTATATTTTAACTCGTCAATTTTTCATTATGGACAGGGAAAGACCTAATCAACGCTCTGCAAAAACTTATTTTGCCTTCAAATTCATACCGTGATCGTAGCATGCATGGACTCGACTCATATGACTCGGATTTCCATGAAAAAGATTGTGGGCAGAAAATGGGTGATCACTGTACATTTCTCTTCTGTTTCCTATTTAAATTTTACTTCCTTAATTAAGCATTATGGACAGGGAAAGACCTAATCTAAGATCTGCAAAAAATGTTTTGCCTTCAAATTCATACCGTGATCGTAGCATGCATGGACTCGACTCATATGACTGGGATTTCCATGAAAAAGATTGTGGGCAGAAAATGGGTGATCACTATACATTTCTCTTCTGTTTCCTATTTATATTTATATTTTACTTTCTTCATTTAGCATAATGAACAGGGAAAGACCTAATCTAAGATCTGCAAAAAAATTATTTTGCCTTTAAATTCATAACGTGTGCGTAGTATGCATGGACTTGACTCATATGACTGGGATTTCCATGAAAAAGATTGTTGGCTGAAAATGGGTGATCACTGTACATTTCTCTTCTTTTTCGTATTTATATTTCTATTTTACTTCCTTAATTTAGCATTATGGACAGTGAAAGACCTAATCTAAGATCTGCAAAAAGAATATTTTGCCTTGAAATTCATACCGTGATCGTAGCATGAATGGACTCGACTCATATGCCTGGGATTTCCATGAAAAAGATTTGCGACCGAAAACGGGTGATCACTGTACAATTCTCTTCTGTTTCCTATTTATATTTACCTCCTCAATTTAGCATTATGGACAGTGAAAGACTTAATCTAAGATCTGCAAAAAAATATTTTGCCTTCAAATTCATACCGTGAACGTAGCATGCATGGACTATACTGATATGACTGGGATTTCCATGAAAAAGATTGTGGGCAGAAAATGGGTGATCACTGTACATTTCTCTTTTGTTTCCTATTTATATTTATATTTTTCCTCCTTAATTTAGCATTATGGATAGGGAAAGACCAAATCTAAGATCTGCAAAAAAATATTTTGCTTCAAATTCATACCGTGATCGTAGCATGCATGGACCAGACTGATATGACTGGGATTTCCATGAAAAAGATTGCGGGCAGAAAATGGGTGATCACTGTACATTTCTTTTCTGTTTCCTATTTATATTTATATTTTACTTCCTCAATTTAGCATTATGGACAGGGAAAGACCTAATCAAAGATCTGCAAAAAAGTATTTTGCCTTCAAATTCATACCGTGATCGGAGCATGCATGGATTCGACTCATATGACTGGGATTTCCATGAAAAAGATTGCGGGCAGAAAATGGGTGATCACTGTACATTTCTCTTTTGTTTCCGATTTATATTTCTCTTTTTCTTCCTTCATGTAGCATTACTGACAGGGAAAGACCTAATATAAGATCTGCAAAAAAATATTTTGCCTTCAAATTCATACCGTGAGCGTTGCATGCATGGACTCGACTCATATGACTCGGATTTCCATGAAAAAGATTGTGGGCAGAAAATGGGTGATCACTGTACATTACTTTTCTGTTTCCGATTTATATTTATATTTTACTTCCTTCATTTAGCATTATTGACAGGGAAAGACCTAATCTAAGATCTGCAAAAAAATATTTTGCCTTCAAATTCATACCGTGATCGTAGCTTGCATGGATTCGACTCATATGACTGGGATTTCCATGAAAGAGATTGTGGGCAGAAAATGGGTGATCACTGTACATTTCTCTTCTGTTTCCGATTTATATTTCTCTTTTACTTCCTTCATGTAGCATTACTGACAGGGAAAGACCTAATATAAGATCTGCAAAAAAATATTTTGCCTTCAAATTCATACCGTGAGCGTTGCATGCATGGACACGACTCATATGACTGGGATTTCCATGAAAAAGATTGTGGGCAGAAAATGGGTGATCACTGTACATTTCTCTTCTGTTTCCTATTTATATTTATATTTTACTTCCTCAATTTAGCATTATGGACAGGGAATGACCTAATCTAAGATCTGTAAAAAAATATTTTGCCTTCAAATTCATACCGTGATCGTAGCTTGCATGGATTCGACTCATATGACTGGGATTTCCATGAAAAGATTGTGGGCAGAAAATGGGTGATCACTGTACATTTCTCTTCTGTTTCTTATTTATATTTATATTTTACTACTTCAATTTAGCATTATGGACAGGGAAAGACCTAATCTAAGAGCTGCAAAAAAATATTTTGCCTTCAAATTCATACCGTGATCGTAGCATGCATGGACTCGACTCATATGACTGGGATTTCCATGAAGAAGATTGTTAGCAGAAAATGGGTGATCACTGTACATTTCTCTTCTGTTTTCGATTTATATTTCTCTTTTACTTCCTTCATGTAGCATTACTGACAAGGAAAGACCTAATATAAGATCTGCAAAAAAATATTTTGCCTTCAAATTCATACCGTGAGCGTTGCATGCATGGACTCGACTCATATGACTGGGATTTCCATGAAAAAGATTGTGGGCAGAAAATGGGTGATCACTGTACATTACTTTTCTGTTTCCGATTTATATTTATATTTTACTTCCTTCATTTAGCATTATTGACAGGGAAAGACCTAATCTAAGATCTGCAAAAAAATATTTTGCCTTCAAATTTATACCGTGATCGTAGCATGCATGGACTCGACTCATATGACTGGGATTTCCATGAAAAAGATTGTGGGCAGAAAATGGGTGATCACTGTACCTTTCTCTTCTGTTTCCTATTTATATTTATATTTTACTTCCTCAATGTAGCATTATGGACAGGGAATGACCTAATCTAAGATCTGCAAAAAAATATTTTGCCTTCAAATTCATACCGTGATCGTAGCTTGCATGGATTCGACTCATATGACTGGGATTTCCATGAAAAAGATTGTGGGCAGAAAATGGGTGATCACTGTACATTTCTCTTCTGTTTCCTATTTATATTTATATTTTGCTTCCTTAATTTAGCATTATGGACAGGGAAAGACGTAATCTAAGATCTGCACAAAAATATTTTGCCTTCAATTTCATACCGTGATCGTAGCATGCATGGACTCGACTCATATGACTGCGATTTCCATGAAAAAGATTGTGGGCAGAAAATGGGTGATCACTGTATATTTCTCTTCTGTTTCCTATTTATATTTCTATATTACCTCTTCAATTTAGCATTAAGGAGAGTGAAAGACCTAATCTATGCTCTGCAAAAAAATATTTTGCCTTCAAATTCATACCGTGATCGTAGCATGCATGGACTCGACTGAGATGATGGGATTCCCATAAAAAAGATTGTGGGCAGAAAATGGGTGATCACTGTATATTTCTCTTCTGTTTCCTATTTATATTTACATTTTACTTCCTTCATTTAGCATTATGGACAGGGCAAGACCTAATCTAAGATCTGCAAAAACATATTTTGCCTTCAAATTCATACAGTGATCGTAGCATGCATGGACTCGACACATATAACTGGGATTTCCATGAAAAAGATTATGGGCAGAAAATGGGTGATCACTGTACATTTCTCTTCTATTTCCTATTTATATTTCTATTTTACTTCCTCAATTTAGCATTATGGACAGGAAAAGACCTAATGTAAGATCTGCAAAAAAATATTTTGCCTTCAAATTCATACCGTGATCGTCTCATGCATGGACTCGACTCATATGACTGGGATTTCCATGAAAAAGATTGTGGGCAGAAAATGGGTAATCACTGTACATTTTTCTTCTGTTTCTTATTTATATTTATATTTTACTTCCTCAATTTAGCATTATTGACAGGGAAAGACCTAATCTAAGATCTGCAAAAAATATTTTGCCTTCAAATTCAAACCGTGATCGTAGCATGCATGGACTCGACTGAGATGATGGGATTCCCATAAAAAAGATTGTGGGCAGAAAATGGGTGATCACTGTATATTTCTCTTCTGTTTCCTATTTATATTTACATTTTACTTCCTTCATTTAGCATTATGAAGAGGGAAAGACGTAATCTAAGATCTGCAAAAACATATTTTGCCTTCAAATTCATACCGTCATCGTAGCATGCATGGACTCGACACATATAACTGGGATTTCCATGAAAAAGATTATGGGCAGAAAATGGGTGATCACTGTACATTTCTCTTCTGTTTCCTATTTATATTTCTATTTTACCTCCTCAATTTAGCATTATGGACAGGGAAAGACCTAATCTAAGATCTGCAAAGAAATATTTTGCCTTCAAATTCATACCGTGATCGTAGCATGCATGGACTCGACTCATATGATTGGGATTTCCATGAAAAAGATTGTGGGCAGAAAATGGGTGATCACTGCACATTTCTCTTCTGTTTCCTATTTATATTTATATTTTAACTGCACAATTTAGCATTATGGACAGGGAAAGACCTCATCTAAAATCTGCACAAAAATATTTTGCCTTCAAATTCATACCGTGATCGTAGCATGTATGGACTAGTCTCATATGACTGGGACTTCCATGAGAAAGATTGTGGGCAGAAAATGGGTGATCACTGTACATTTCTCTTCTGTTTCCTATTCATATTTCTATTTTACTTCCTTCATTTAGCATGATGGACAGGGAAAGACCTAATCTAAGATCTGTAAAAAAATATTTTGCCTTCAAATTCATACTGTGATCGTAGCATGTATTGACTGGACTGACATGATTGGGATTTCCATTAAAAAGATTGTGGGCAGAAAATGGGTGGTCACTGTACATTTCTCTCATGTTTCCTATATATATTTATATTTTACTTCCTTCATTTAGCATTATGGACAGGGAAAACCTAATCTAAGCTCTGTAAAAAAATATTTTGTCTTCAAATTCATACCGTGATCGTAGCATGTATGGACTCGACTCATATGACTGGGAATTCCATGAAAAAGATTGTGGGCACAAAATGGGCGATCACTGTACATTTCTCTTCTGTTTCCTATTCATATTTATATTTTACTTCCTTCATTTAGCATTATGGACACTGAAAGTCCTAATGTAAGATCTGCAAAATAAAAGTTGCCTTCAAATTCATACAGTGATCGTAGCATGCATGGACTCGACTCATATGACTGGGATTTGCATGAAAAAGATTCTGGGCAGAAAATGGGTGATCACTGTACATTTCTCTTCTGTTTCCTATTTATATTTATATTTTACCTCCTCAATTTAGCATTATGGACAGGGAAAGACCAAATCTAAGATCTGCAAAAAAATATTTTGCCTTCAAATTCATACCGTGATCGTAGCATGCATGGAATTAACTCATATGACTTGGATTTCCATGAAAAAGATTGTGGGCAGAAAATGGGTGATCACTGTACATTTCTCTTCTGTTTCCTATTTATATTTATATTTTACTTCCTCAATTTAGCATTATGGACAGGGAAAGACCTAATCGAAGATCTGCAAAAAAATATTTTGCTTTCAAATTCATACCGTGATCGTAGCATGCATGGAATTAACTCATATGACTTGGATTTCCATGAAAAAGATTGTGGGCAGAAAATGGGTGATCACTGTACATTTCTCTTCTGTTTCCTATTTATATTTATATTTTACTTCCTCAATTTAGCATTATGGACAGGGAAAGACCTAATCTAAGATCTGCAAAAAAATATTTTGCCTTCAAATTCATACCGTGATCGTAGTATGCATGGACTAGACTGATATGACTGGTATTTCCATGAAAAAGATTGTGGGCAGAAAATGGGTGATCACTGTAAATTTCTCTTCTGTTTCCTATTTATATTTCTATTTTACTTCCACAATTTAACATTATGGACAGGGAAAGATTTAATCTAAGATCTACAAAAAAATATTTTGCCTTCAAATTCATACCGTGATCGTAACATGCATGGACGCGACTCATATGACTGGGATTTCCATGAAAAAGATTGTGGACAGAAAATGGGTGATGACTGTACGTTTCTCTTCATTTTCTTATTTATATTTATATTTTACTTCCTCAATTTAGCATTATGGACAGGGAAAGACCTAATCTAAGATCTGCACAAAAATATTTTGCCTTCAAATTCAAACCGTGAACGTAGCATGCATGGACTCGACTCATATGACTGGGATTTCCATGAAAAAGATTGTGGGCCGAAAATGGGTGATCACTGTACATTTCTCTTCTGTTTCCTATTTATATTTCTATTTTACCTCCTCAATTTAGCATTATGGACAGGGAAAGACCTAATCTAAGATCTGCACAAAAATATTTTGCCTTCAAATTCATACCGTGATCGTAGCATGCATGGACTCGACTCATATGACTGGGATTTCCATGAAAAAGATTATGGGCCGAAAATGGGAGTTCAGTGTACATTTCTCTTCTGTTTCCTATTTATATTTCTATTTTACCTCCTCAATTTAGCATTATGGACAGGGAAGGACCTAATCTAAGTTCTGCACAAAAATATTTTCCCTTCAAATTCATGCCGTGATCGTAGCATGCATGGCCTCGACTCAAATGACTGGGATTTCCATGAAAATGATTGTGGGCCGAAAATGGGTGATCACTGTACATTTCTCTTCTGTTTCCTATTTACATTTCTATTTTACCTCCTCAATTTAGCATTATGGCCAGGGAAAGACCTAATCTAATTTCTGCACAAAAATATTTTGCCTTCAAATTCATACCGTGATCGTAGCATGCATGGACTCGACTCATATGACTGGGATTTCCAGGAAAAAGATAGTGGGCCGAAAATGGGTGATCACAGTACATTTCTCCTCTGTTTCTTATTTATATTTATATTTTACCTCCTCAATTTAGCATTATGGCCAGGGAAAGACCTAATCTAAGATCTGCACAAAAATATTTTACTTCAATTTCATACCGTGATCGTAGCATACATGGACTCGACTCATATGACTGGGATTTCCATGAAAAAGATTGTCGGCCGAAAATGTGTGATAACTGTACATTTCTCTTCTTTTTTCTATTTATATTTATATTTTACCTACTCAATTTAGCATTATGGACAGGGAAAGACCTAATCTAAGATCTGCAAAAAAATATTTTGCCTTCAAATTCATACCGTGATCGTAGCATGCATGGACTCGACTCATATGACTGGGATTTCCATGAAAAAGATTCTGGGCCGAAAATGGGTGATCACTGTACATTTCTCTTCTGTTTCCTATTTATATTTATATTTTACCTCCTCAATTTAGGATTATGGACAGGGAAAGACCTTATCTAACATCTGCACAAAAATATTTTGCCTTCAAATTCATACCGTGATCGTAGCATGCATGGACTGGACACATATGACAGTGATTTCCATGAAAAAGATTGTGGGCAGAAAATGGGTGATTACTGTACATTTCTCTTCTGTTTCCTATTTATATTTCTATTTTACCTCCTCAATTTAGCATTATGGACAGGGAAAGACCAAATCTAAGATCTGCTAAAAAATATTTTGCTTTCAAATTCATGCCGTGATCGTAGCATGCATGGACTCGACTCATATGACTGGGATTTCCATGAAAAAGATTGTGGGCCGAAAATGGGTGATCACTGTAATTTTCTCTTCTGTTTGCTATTTATATTTTTATTTTACCTCCTCAATTTAGCATTATGGACAGGGAAAGACCTAATCTAAGATCTGCACAAAAATATTTTGCCTTCAAATTCATACCGTGATCGTAGCATGCATGGACTCGACTCATATGACTGGGATTTCGATGAAAAAGATTGTGGGCCGAAAATGGGTGATCACTGTACATTTCTCTTCTGTTTGCTATTTATATTTTTATTTTACCTCCTCAATTTAGCATTATGGACAGTGAAAGACCTAATCAAAGATTTGCACAAAAATATTTTGCCTTCAAATTCATACCGTGATCGTAGCATGCATGGACTCGACTCATATGACTGGGATTTCCATGAAAAAGATTCTGGGCCGAAAATGGGTGACCACTGTACATTTCTCTTCTGTTTCCTATTTATATTTATTTTTTACCTCCTCAATTTAGCATTAAGGACAGGGAAAGACCTAATCTAAGATCTGCACAAAAATATTTTGCCTTCAAATTCATACCGTGATCGTAGCATGCATGGACTCAACTCATATGACTGGGATTTCCATGAAAAAGATTGTGGGCCGAAAATGGGTGATCACTGTACATTTCTCTTCAGTTTCCTATTCATATTTCTCTTTTACCTGCTCAATTTAGCATTATGGACAGGGAAAGACCTAATCTAAGATCTGTACAAAAATATTTTGCCTTCAAATTCATACCGTGATCGTAGCATGCATTGACTCGAATCATATGACTGGGATTTCCATGAAAAAGATTGTGGGCCGAAAATGGGTGATCACTGTACATTTCTCTTCTGTTTCCTATTTATACTTCTATTTTACCTCCTCAATTTAGCCTTATGGACAGGGAAAGACCAAATCTAAGATCTGCACAAAAATATTTTGCCTTCAAATTCATACCGTGATCGTAGCATGCATGGACTCGACTCATATGACTGGGATTTCGATGAAAAAGATTGTGGGCCGAAAATGGGTGATCACTGTAATTTTCTCTTCTGTTTGCTATTTATATTTTTATTTTACCTCCTCAATTTAGCATTATGGACAGGAAAAGAACTATTCTAAGATCTGCACAAAAATATTTTGCCTTCAAATTCATACAGTGATCGTAGCATGCATGGACTCGACTCATATGACTGGGATTTCCATGAAAAAGATTGTGGGCCGAAAATGGGTGATCAGTGTACATTTCTCTTCTGTTTCCTATTTATATTTATATTTTACCTCCTCAATTTAGCATTATGGACAGGGAAAGACCAAATCTAAGATCTGCACAAAAATATTTTGCCTTCAAATTCATACCGTGATCGTAGCATGCATGGACTCGACTCATATGACTGGGATTTCCATGAAAAAGATTGTGGGCCGAAAATGGGTGATCACTGTACATTTCTCTTCAGTTTCCTATTTATGTTTCTCTTTTACCTCCTCAATTTAGCATTATGGACAGGGAAAGACCTAATCTAAGATCTGTACAAAAATATTTTGCCTTCAAATTCATACCGTGATCGTAGCATGCATTGACTCGACTCATATGACTGGGATTTCCATGAAAATGATTGTGGGCCGAAAATGGGTGATCACTGTACATTTCTCTTCTGTTTGCTATTTATATTTCTCTTTTACCTCCTCAATTTAGCATTATGGACAGGGAAAGATATAATCTAAGATCTGTACAAAAATATTTTGCCTTCAAATTCATACCGTGATCGTAGCATGCATGGACTCGACTCATATGACTGGGATATCCATGAAAAAGATTCTGGGCCGAAAATGGTTGATCACTGTACATTTCTCTTCTGTTTCCTATTTATATTTATATTTTACCTCCTCAATTTAGCATTATGGACAGGGAAAGACCTAATCTAAGATCTGCACAAAAATATTTTGCCTTCAAATTCATACCGTGATCGTAGCATGCATTGACTCGACTCATATGACTGGGATTTCCATGAAAAAGATTGTGGGCCGAAAATGGGTGATCACTGTAATTTTCTCTTCTGTTTGCTATTTATATTTTTATTTTACCTCCTCAATTTAGCATTATGGACAGGAAAAGAACTATTCTAAGATCTGCACAAAAATATTTTGCCTTCAAATTCATACAGTGATCGTAGCATGCATGGACTCGACTCATATGACTGGGATTTCCATGAAAAAGATTGTGGGCCGAAAATGGGTGATCAGTGTACATTTCTCTTCTGTTTCCTATTTATATTTATATTTTACCTCCTCAATTTAGCATTATGGACAGGGAAAGACCAAATCTAAGATCTGCACAAAAATATTTTGCCTTCAAATTCATACCGTGATCGTAGCATGCATGGAATCGACTCATATGACTGGGATTTCCATGAAAAAGATTGTGGGCCGAAAATGGGTGATCACTGTACATTTCTCTTCTGTTTCCTATTTATATTTATATTTTACCTCCTCAAGTTTGCATTATGGACAGGGAAAGACCAAATCTAAGATCTGTACAAAAATATTTTGCCTTCAAATTCATACCGTGATCGTAGCATGCATGGACTCGACTCATATGACTGGGATTTCCATGAAGAAGATAGTGGGCAGAAAATGGGTGATCTCTGTACATTTCTCTTCTTTTTCCTATTTATGTTTCTATTTTACCTCCTCAATTTAGCATTATGGACAGGGAAAGACCTAATCTAAGGTCTGCACAAAAATATTTTGCCTTCAAATTCATACCGTGATCGTAGCATGCATGGACTCGACTCATATGACTGGGATTTCCATGAAAAAGGTAGTGGGCCGAAAATGGGTGATCACTGTACATTTCTCTTCTGTTTCCTATTTATATTTCTATTTTACCTCCTCAATTTAGCATTATGGACAGGGAAAGACCTAATCTAAGGTCTGCACAAAAATATTTTGCCTTCAAATTCATACCGTGATCGTAGCATGCATGGACTCGACTCATATGACTGGGATTTCCATGAAAAAGGTAGTGGGCCGAAAATGGGTGATCACTGTACATTTCTCTTCTGTTTCCTATTTATATTTCTATTTTACCTCCTCAATTTAGCATTATGGACAGGGAAAGACCTAATCTAAGGTCTGCACAAAAATTTTTTGCCTTCAAATTCATACCGTGATCGTAGCATGCATGGACTCGACTCATATGACTGGGATTTCCATGAAAAAGGTAGTGGGCCGAAAATGGGTGATCACTGTACATTTCTCTTCTTTTTCCTATTCATATTTCTATTTTACTTCTTCAATTTAGCATTATGGACAGGGAAAGACCTAATCCAAGCTCTACACAAAAATATTTTGCCTTCAAATTCATACCGTGTTCGTAGCATGCATGGACTCGACTCATATGTCTGGGATTTCCATGAAAAAGATTGTGGGCCGAAAATGGGTGATCACTGTACATTTCTCTTCAGTTTCCTATTTATGTTTCTCTTTTACCTCCTCAATTTAGCATTATGGACAGGGAAAGACATAATCTAAGATCTGTACAAAAATATTTTGCCTTCAAATTCATACCGTGATCGTAGCATGCATGGACTCGACTCATATGACTGGGATTTCCATGAAAAAGATTGTGGGCCGAAAATGGGTGATCACTGTACATTTCTCTTCTGTTTCCTATTTATATTTCTCTTTTACCTCCTCAATTTAGCATTATGGACAGGGAAAGACCTAATCTAATATCTGCACAAAAATATTTTGCCTTCAAATTCATACCGTGATCGTAGCATGCATGGACTCGACTCATATGACTGGGATTTCCATGAAGAAGATAGTGGGCAGAAAATGGGTGATCTCTGTACATTTCTCTTCTTTTTCCTATTTATGTTTCTATTTTACCTCCTCAATTTAGCATTATGGACAGGGAAAGACCTAATCTAAGGTCTGCACAAAAATATTTTGCCTTCAAATTCATACCGTGATCGTAGCATGCATGGACTCGAATCATATGACTGGGATTTCCATGAAAAAGGTAGTGGGCCGAAAATGGGTGATCACTGTACATTTCTCTTCTGCTTCCTATTTATATTTCTATTTTACATCCTCAATTCAGCATTATGGACAGGGAAAGACCTAATCTAAGCTCTGCACAAAAATATTTTGCCTTTAAATTCATACCGTGATCGTAGCATTCATGGACTCGACTCATATGACTGGGATTTCCATGAAAAAGATTGTGGGCCGAAAATGGGTGATCACTGTACATTTCTCTTCTGTTTCCTATTTATATTTATATTTTACCTCATCAATTTAGCATTATGGACAGGGAAAGACCTAATCTAAGATCTGCACAAAAATATTTTGCCTTCAAATTCATACCGTGATCGTAGCATGCATGCACTTGACTCATATGACTGGGATTTCCACGAAAAAGATTGTGGGCCGAAAATGGGTGATCACTGTATATTTCTCTTCGGTTTCCTATTTATATTTATATTTTACCTACTGAATTTAGCATTATGGCCAGGGAAAGACCTAATCTAAGCTCTGCACAAAAATATTTTGCCTTCAAATTCATACCGTGATCGTAGCATGCATGGACTCGACTCATGACTGGGATTTCCATGAAAAAGATTGTCGACCGAAAATGGGTGATCACTGTACAATTTTCTTCTGTTTCCTATTTATATTTCTATTTTACCTCCTCAATTTAGCATTATGGACAGGGAAAGACCTAATCTAATATCTGCACAAAAATATTTTGCCTTCAAATTCATACCGTGATCGTAGCATGCATGGACTCGACTCATATGACTGGGATTTCCATGAAAAAGATTGTGGGCCGAAAATGGGTGATCACTGTACATTTCTCTTCTGTTTCCTATTTATATTTCTATTTTACCTCCTTAATTTAGCATTATGGACAGGGAAAGACCGAATCTAAGATCTGCACAAAAATATTTTGCCTTCAAATTCATACCGTGATCGTAGCATGCATGGACTCGACTCATATGACTGGGATTTCCATGAAAAAGATTGTGGGCAGAAAATTGGGTGATCACTGTATATTTCTCTTCTGTTTCCTATTTATATTTATATTTTACTTTCTTCATTTAGCATAATGAACAGGGAAAGACCGAATCTAAGATCTGCACAAAAATATTTTGCCTTCAAATTCATACCGTGATCGTAGCATACATGGAATCGACTCATATCACTGGGATTTCCATGAAAAAGATTGTGGGCAGAAAATGGGTGATCACAGTACATTTCTCTTCTGTTTCCTATTTTTATTTGTATTTTACCTCCTCAATTTAGCATTATGGACAGGGAAAGACCTAATCTAAGATCTGCACAAAAATATTTTGCCTTCAAATTCATACAGTGATCGTAGCATGCATGGAATCGACTCATATCCCTGGGATTTCCATGAAAAAGATTGTGGGCAGAAAATGGGTGATCACAGTACATTTCTCTTCTGTTTCCTATTTATATTTATATTTTACCTCCTCAATTTATCATTATGTACAGGGAAAGACCTAATCTAAGATCTGCACAAAAATATTTTGCCATCAAATTCATACCGTGATTGTAGCATGCATGGATTCGACTCATATGACTGGGATTTCCATGAAAAAAATTATGGGCCGGAAATGGGTGATCACTGTACATTTCTCTTCTGCTTCCTATTTATATTTATATTTTACCTCCTCAATTTAGCATTATGGACAGTGAAAGACCTAATCTAAGCTCTGCACAAAAATATTTTGCCTTCAAATTCATACCGTGATCGTAGCATGCATGGACTCGACTCATATGAGTGGGAATTCCATGAAAAAGATTGTGGCCCGACAATGGGTGATCACTGTACATTTCTCTTGTTTCCTATTTATATTCATATTTTACCTCCTCAATTTAGCATTATGGACAGGGAAAGACATAATCTAAGATATTCACAAAAATATTTTGCCTTCAAATTCATACCGTGATCGTAGCATGCATGGACTCGACTCATATGACTGGGATTTCCATGAAAAAGTTTGTTGGCCGAAAATGGGTGATCACTGTACATTTCTCTTCTGTTTCCTATTTATATTTATATTTTACCTCCTCAATTTAGCATTATGGACAGGGAAGACCTAATCTAAGATCTGCACAAAAATATTTTGCCTTCAAATTCATACCGTGATCGTAGCATGCATGGACTCGACTCATATGACTCGGATTTCCATGAAAAAGTTTGTGGGCAGAAAACGGGTAATCACTGTACATTTCTCTTCTGTTTCCTATTTATATTTCTCTTTTACCTCCTCAATTTAGCATTATGGACAGGGAAAGACCTAATCTAAGATCTGCACAAAAATATTTTGCCTTCAAATTCATGCCGTGATCGTAGCATGCATGGACTCGACGCATATGACTGGGATTTCCATGAAAAAGATTCTGGGCCGAAAATGGGTGATCACTGTACATTTCTCTTCTGTTTCCTATTTATATTTCTCTTTTACCTCCTCAATTTAGCATTATGGACAGGGAAAGACCTAATCTAAGTTCTGCACAAAAATATTTTGCCTTCAAATTCATACCGTGATCGTAGTATGCATGGACTAGACTCATATGACTGGGATTTCCATGAAAAAGATTGTGGGCCGAAAATGGGTGATCACTGTACATTTCTCTTCTGTTTGCTATTTATATTTTTATTTTACCTCCTCAATTTAGCATTATGGACAGGGAAAAACCTAATCTAAGATCTGCACAAAAATATTTTGCCTTCAAATTCATACCGTGATCGTAGCATGCATGGACTCAACTCATATGACTGGGATTTCCATGAAAAACATTGTGGGCCGAAAATGGGTGATCACTGTACATTTCTCTTCTGTTTCCTATTTATATTTCTCTTTTACCTCCTCAATTTAGCATTATGGACAGGGAAAGACCTAATCTAAGATCTGTACAAAAATATTTGGCCTTCAAATTCATACCGTGATCGTAGCATGCATTGACTCCACTCATATGACTGGGATTTCCATGAAAAACATTGTGGGCCGAAAATGGGTGATCACTGTACATTTCTCTTCTGTTTGCTATTGATATTTTTATTTTACCTTCTCAATTTAGCATTATGGACAGGGAAAGACCTAATCTAAGCTCTGCACAAAAATATTTTGCCTTCAAATTCATACCGTGATCGTAGCATGCATGGACTCGACTCATATGACTGGGATTTCCATGAAAAAGATTCTGGGCCGAAAATGGGTGATCACTGTACATTTCTCTTCTGTTTCCTATTCATATTTCTATTTTACCTCCTCAATTTAGCATTATGGACAGGGAAAGACCTAATCTAAGATCTGCACAAAAATATTTTGCCTTCAAATTCATACCGTGATCGTAGCATGCATGGACTCGACTCATATGACTGGGATTTCCATGAAAAAGATTGTGGGCCGAAAATGGGTGGTCACTGTACATTTCTCTTCTGTTTCCTATTTATATTTCTATTTTACCTCCTCAATTTAGCATTATGGACAGGGAAAGACCAAATCTAAGATCTGCACAAAAATATTTTGCCTTCAAATTCATACCGTGATCGTAACATGCATGGACTCGACTCATATGACTGGGATTTCCATGAAAAAGATTGTGGGCCGAAAATGGGTGATCACTGTACATTTCTCTTCTGTTTCCTATTTATATTTCTCTTTTACCTCCTCAATTTAGCATTATGGACAGGGAAAGACCTAATCTAAGATCTGTACAAAAATATTTTGCCTTCAAATTCATACCGTGATCGTAGCATGCATTGACTCGACTCATATGACTGGGATTTCCATGAAGAAGATTGTGGGCAGAAAATGGGTGATCACTGTACATTTCTCTTCTGTTTGCTATTTATATTTTTATTTTACCTCCTCAATTTACCATTATGGACTGGGAAAGACCTAATCTAAGATCTGCACAAAAATATTTTGCCTTCAAATTCATACCGTGATCGTAGCATGCATGGACTCGACTCATATGACTGGGATTTCCATGAAAAAGATTCTGGGCCGAAAATGGGTGATCACTGTACATTTCTCTTCTGTTTCCTATTTATATTTATATTTTACCTCCTCAATTTAGCATTATGGACAGGGAAAGACCTCATCTAAGATCTGCACAAAAATATTTTGCCTTCAAATTCATACCGTGATAGTAGCATGCCTGGACTCGACTCATATGACTGAGATTTCCATGAAAAAGATTGTGGGCAGAAAATGGGTGATCTCTCCGCATTTCTCTTCTGTTTACTATTTATATTTATATTTAACTTACTTAATTTAGCTTTGTTTACAGGGAAAGACCTATTCTGAGAATTGCAAAAAAATATTTTGCCTTCAAATTCATACCGTGATCGTAGCATGCATGGACTCGACTCATTTGACTGGGATTTCCATGAAAAATATTGCAGGCCGAAAATGGGTGATCACTGTACATTTCTCTTCTGTATCCTATTTATATTTATATTTTACTTCCTCAATTTAGCATTATGGACAGGGAAAGTCCTAATCTAAGATCTGCAAAAAAATATTTTGCCTTCAAATTCATACCGTGATCGTAGCATGCATGGACTTGACTCATATGACTGGGATTTCAATGAAAAAGATTGTGGGCAGAAAATGGGTGATCACTGTACATTTCACATATGTTTCCTATTTATATTTATATTTTACTTCCTTAATTTAGCATTATGGACAGGGTAAGACCTAATCTAAAATCTGCAAAAAAATATTTTGCCTTCAAATTCATATCGTGATCGTAGCATGCATGGACTCGACTCATATGACTGGGATTTCCATGAAAAAGATTGTGGGCCGAAAATGGGTGATCACTTTACATTTTTCTTCTGTTTCCCATTACTATTTCTATTTAACTTCCTCAATTTATCATTATGGACAGGGAAAGACCTAATCTAAAATCTGCAAAAAAATATTTTGCATTCAAATTCATATCATGATTGTATCATGCATAGACTCGACTCATATGACTGGGATTTCCATGAAAAAGATTGTGGGCACAAAATGGGTGATCACTGTATATTTCTCTTCTGTTTCCTAATCCTGTTTCTATTTTACTTCCTCAATTTAGCCTTATGGACAGGGAAAGACCTAATCTAAAATCTGCAAGAAATTATTTTTCCTTCAAATTCATACCGTGATCGTAGCATGCATGGACTCGACTCATATGACTGGGATTTCAATGAAAAAGATTGTGGGCAGAAAATGGGTGATGTCTGTGCATTTCTCTTCTGTTTCCTATTTATATTTCTATTTTAATTACTTAATTTAGCATTATAGACAGGGAAAGACCTAATCTAAGATCTGCAAAACAATATTTTGCCTTCAAATTCATATCATGATCGTATCATGTATGGACTCGACTCATATGACTGGGATTTTCCATGAAAAAGATAGTGGGCACAAAATGGGTGATCACAGTATATTTCTCTTCTGTTTCCTATTTTTATTTATATTTTACTTCCTTAATTTAGCATTATGGACAGGGTAAGGCCTAATCTAAGATCTGCAAAAAAATATTTTGCCTTCAAATTCATTCCGTGATCGTAGCATGCATGGACTCGACTCATATGACTGGGATTTCCATGAAAAACATAGTGGGCACAAAATGGGTGATCACTGTACATTTCTCTTCTGTTTCCTATTTATATTTCTATTTTACTTCCTCAATTTAGCATTATGGACAGGGAAAGACCTAATCTAAGATCTGCAAAAAAATAATTTGGTATCAAATACATACCGTGATCGTAGCATGCATGGACTCGCCTCATATGACTCGGATTTCCATGAAAAAGATTGTGGGCAGAAAATGGGTGAGCACTGTACATTTCGCTACTGTTTCCTATTTATATTTCTATTTTACTTCCACAATTTAGCATTATGGACAGGGAAAGACCTAATCTAAGATCTGCAAAAAAATATTTAGCCTTCTAATTCATACCGTGACCGTAGCATGCATGGACTCAACTCATATGACTGGGATTTCCATGAAAAAGATTTTGGGCAGAAAATGGGTGATCACTGTATATTTCTCTTCTGTTTCCTATATATATTTATATTTTACTTCCTCAATTTAGCATTATGGACAGGGAAAGACCTAATCTAATATCTGCAAAAAGTATTTTGCCATCAAATTCATACCATGATCGTAGCATGCATGGACTCGACTATTATGACTGGGATTTCCATAAAAAAGACTGTGTGCAGAAAATGGGTGATCACTGTACATTTCTCTTCTGTTTCATTTTTATATTTCTGTTTTACTTCCTTAATTTAGCATTATGGACAGGGAAAGACCTAATCTAAGATCTGCAAAAAAATATTTTGCCTTCAAATTCATACCGTGATCGTAGCATGCATGGACTCGAATCTACGACTGGGATTTTAATGAAAAAGATTGTGGGCAGAAAATGGGTGATCACTGTACATTTCTCTTCTTTTTCCTATTTATATTTCTATTTTACTTCCTCAATTTAGCATTATGGAAAGGGAAAGACCTAATCTAAGATCTGCACAAAGATATTTTGACTTTTTTGAAAGTGAAAGTGATTTTGAAAGTCCTAATGTAAGATCTGCAAAAAAATATTTTGCCTTCAAATTCATAACGTGATCATAGCATGCATGGACTCGACTCACATGACTGGGATTTCCATGATAAAGATTGTGGGCAGAAAATGGGTGATCACTGTACATTTCTCTTCTTTTTCCTATTTATATTTATATTTTACTTCCTTAATTTAGCATTGTGGACAGGGAAAGACCTAATCTACGATCTGCAAAAAAATATTTCGCTTTCAAATTCATACCGTGATCGTAGCATGCATTGACATGACTCATATGACTGGGATTTCCATGAAAAAGATTGTGGGCAGAAAATGGGTGATCACCGTTCATTTCTTTTCTGTTTTCTATTTATATTTGTATTTTACTTCCTCAATTTAGCATTATGGACAGGGAAAGACCTAAGCTAACATCTGCAAAAAAATATTTTGTCTTCAAATTCATACCGTGATCGTAGCATGCATGGACTCGACACATATGACTGGGATTTCCATGAAAAAGATTGTGGGCAGAAAATGGGTGATCACTGTACCTTTCACTTCTGTTTCCTATTTATATTTATATTTAACTTACTTAATTTAGCATTGTGGACAGGGAAAGACCTAATCTAAGATCTGCAAAAAAATATTTTGCCTTCAAATTCATACCGTGATCGTAGCATGCATGGACTCGACTCGTATGACTTGGATTTCCATGAAAAAGATAGTGAGCCGAAAATGGGTGAACACTGTACATTGCTCTTCTGTTTCCTATTTATATTTATATTTTACTTCCTTAATTTAGCATTGTGGACAGGGAAAGACCTAATCTAAGATCTGCAAAAAAATATTTTTCCTTCAAATTCATACCGTGATCGTAGCATATGCATGGACTCGACTTATATGACTGGGATTTCCATGAAAAATATTGTGGGCAGAAAATGGGAGATCACTGTACATTTCTCTTCTGTTTCCTATTTATATTTAACTTCCTTAATTTAGCATTATGGACAGGGAAAGAACTAATCTAAGTTCTGCAAAAAAAATATTTCCCTTCAAATTCATACCGTGAGCGTAGCATGCATGGACTCGAGTCATATGACTGGGATATCCATGAAAAAGTTTGTGGGCAGAAAATGGGTGATCACTGTACATTTCTCTTCTGTTTCCTGTTTATATTTATATTTAACTTCCTTAATTTAGCATTGTGAACAGGGAAAGACCTAATCTAAAATCTGCAAAAAATTATATTACCTTCAAATTCATAATGTGATCGTAGCATGCATGGACTCGACATATGACTGGGATTTCCATGAAAAAGATTGTGGGCTGAAAATAAGTGATCACAGAACATTTCTCTCCTGTTTCCTATTTATATTTATATTTTGCTTCCTAAATTTAGCATTATGGACAGGGAAAGACCTAATCTAAGAGCTGCTAAAAAATATTTTGCATTCAAATTCATACCGTGACCGTAGCATGCATGGACTCGACTCATATGACTGAGATTTCCATGAAAATGATTGTGGGTAGAAAATGGGTGTTCACTGTACATTTCTCTTCTGTTTCCTATTTATATTTATATTTTACTTCCTCAATTTAGTATTATGGACAGGGAAAAACCTAATCTAAGATCTGCAAAAAATATTTTGCCTACAAATTCATACCGTGATCGTAGAATGCATGGACGCGCCTCATATGACTGGGATTTCCATGAAAAAAATTGTGGGTACAAAATGGGTGATCACTGTGCATTTCTCTTCTGTTTCCTATTTATATTTCTATTTTACTTCCTCAATTTAGCATTATGGACAGGGAAAGACATATTCTAAAATCTGCAAAAAAATATTTTGCCTTCAAATTCATACCGTGATCGTAGCATGCGTGGAGTCGACTCATATGACTGGGATTTCCATGAAAAAGATTGTGGGCACAAAATGGGTGATCACTGACCATTTCTCTTCTGTTTCCTATTTATATTTATATTTATTTCCTTAATTTAGCATTATGGACAGGGAAAGACCTAATCTGAAATCTGCAAAC
Organism: Acanthosepion lycidas; assembly: GCA_963932145.1. Taxonomy (NCBI): domain Eukaryota; kingdom Metazoa; phylum Mollusca; class Cephalopoda; order Sepiida; family Sepiidae; genus Acanthosepion; species Acanthosepion lycidas. Next base: position 50,378 of record CAWVQA010000007.1, on the reverse strand, counting down.
AAATATTTTGCCTTCAAATTCATACCGTGATCGTAGCATGCATGGACTCGACTCATATGACTGGGATTTCCATGAAAAAGATTGTGGGCACAAAATGGGTGATCACTGTACATTTCTCTTCTGTTTCCTATTTATATTTATATTTAACTTCCTTAATTTAGCATTGTGGACAGGGAAACACCTAATCTAAGATATGAAAAAAATATTTGGCCTTCAAAGTCATACCGTGATCGTAGCATGCATGGACTCGACTCATATGACTGGGATTTCCATGAAAAAGATTGTGGGCACAAAATGGTTGATCACTGTACATTTCTCTTCTGTTTCCTATTTATATTTATATTGAACTTCCATAATTTAGCATTGTGGACAGAGAAAGACCTAATCTAAGATATGCAAAAAAATATTTTGCCTTCAAATTCACACCGGGATCGTAGCATGCATGGACTCGACTAATATGACTGGGATTTCCATGAAAATGATTGTGGGCAGAAAATGGGTACTCACTGTATATTTCTCTTCTGTTTCCTATTTATATTCCTATTTTACTTCCTCAATTTAGCATTATGGACAGGGAAAGACCAAATCTAAGATCTGCAAAAAAATATTTTGCCTTCAAATTCATACCGTGATCGTAGCATGCATGGACTCGACTAATATGACTGGGATTTCCATGAAAAAGATTGTGGGCACAAAATGGGTGATCACTGTACATTTCTCTTCTGTTTCCTATTTATATTTCTGTTTTACTTCCTCAATTTAGCATTATGGACAGGGAAAAACCAAATCTAAGATCTGCAAAAAATATTTTGCCTTCAAATTCATACCGTGATCGTAGCATGCATGGACTAGACTGATATGACTGGGCTTTCCATGAAAAAGATTGTTGGCCGAAAATGGGTGATCACTGTACATTTCTCTTCTGTTTCCTATTTATATTTATATTTTCTTCCATCATTTATCATTATGGACAGGGAAAGATCTAATCTAAGATCGTCAAAAAAATATTTTGCCTTCAAATTCATACCGTGATTGTAGCATGCATGGACTCGACTCATATGACTGGGATTTCCATGACAAATATTGTGGGCAGAAAATGGGTGATCACTGTACATTTCTCTTCTGTTTCCTATTTATATTACTATTTTACTTCCTTCATTTAGCATTATGGGCAGGGAAAGACCTAATCTAAGATCTGCAAAAAAATATTTTGCCTTCAAATTCATACCGTGATCGTAGCATGCATGGACTCGACTCATATGACTGGGATTTCCATGAAAAAGATTGTAGGCAGAAAATGGGTGATCACTGTACATTTCTCTTCTGTTTCCTATTTATATTTATATTTTTAGATCACCCATTTTCTGCCTACAATCTTTTTCATGGAAATCCCAGTCATATGAGGGGAGTCCATGCATGCTACGATCACGGTATGAATTTGAAGGCAAAATATTTTTTTGCAGATCTTAGATTATGACTGGGATTTCCATGAAAAAGATTGTAGGCAGAAAATGGGTGATCACTGTCCATTTCTCTTCTGTTTCCTATTTATATTAATTTTTTACATCCTTAATTTATCATTATGGACAGGGAAAAACCTAATCTAAGATCTTCAAAAAAATATTTTGCCTTCAAATTCATACCGTGATCGTAGCATGCATGGACTCGACTCATATGACTGGGATTTCCATGAAAAAGATTGTAGGCAGAAAATGGGTGATCACTGTACATTTCTCTTCTGTTTCCTATTTATATTTATATTTTACCTCCTCAATTTAGCATTATGGACAGGGAAAGACCTAATCTACAATCTGCAAAAAAATATTTTGCCTTCAAATTCATACCGTGATCGTAGCATGCATGGACTCGACTCATATGACTGGGATTTCCATGAAAAAGATTGTGGGCAGAAAATGGGTGATCTCTGAGCATTTCTCTTCTGTTTCCTATTTATATTTATATTTTACATCCTTAATTTATCATTATGGACAGGGAAAGACCTAACCTAAAATCTGCATAAAAATATTTTGCCTTCAAATTCATACCGTGATAGTAGCATGCATGGACTCGACTCATATGACTTGGATTTCCATGAAAAAGATTTTGGGCCGAAAATGGGTGATCAGTGTACATTTCTCATCTGTTTCCTATTTATATTTCGGTATTACTTCCTTCATTTTGCATTATGGACAGGGAAAAACCTAATCTAAGATCTGCAAAAAAATATTTTGCCTTGAAATTCATACTTTGATCATAGCATGCATGGACTTGACTCACATGACTGGGATTTCCATGAAAAAGATTATGGGCAGAAAATCGGTGATCACTGTACATTTCTCTCCTGTTTCCTATTTATATTTCTATTTTACTTCCTTCATTTAGCATTATGGACAGGGAAAGACCTAATCTAATCTCTGCAAAAAAATATTTTGCCTTCAAATTCATACCGTGATCGTAGCATGTATGGACTCGACTCATATGACTGGGATTTCCATGAAAAAGATTGTGGGCAGAAAATGGGTGATCACTGTACATTTCTCATCTGTTTCTTATTTATATTTATATTTTACTTCCTTCATTTAGCATTATGGACAGGGAAAGACCTAATCTAAGCTCTGCAAAAAAATATTTTGCCTCCAAATTCATACCGTGATCGTAGCATGTATGGACTCGACTTATATGACTGGGATTTCCATGTAAAAGATTGTGGGCAGAAAATGGGTGATCACTGTATATTTCTCTTCTGTTTACTATTTATATTTCTATTTTACCTTCTCAATTTAGCATTATGGACAGGGAAAGACCGAAACTAAGATCAGCAAAAAAATATTTTGCCTTCAAATTCATACCGTGACCGTAACATGCATGGACTCGACTCATATGACTGGGATTCCCATGAAAAAGGTTGTGGGCAGAAAATGGGTGATCACTGTACATTTCTCTTCTGTTTCCTATTTATATTTTACTTCCTCAATTTAGCATTATGGACAGGGAAATACCTAATCTAAGATCTGCAAAAAAATATTTTGCCTTGAAATTCATACCTTGATCGTAGCATGCATGGACTTAACTCATATGACTGGGATTTACATGAAAAAGATTGTGGGCAGAAAATGTGTGATCACGGTGCATTTCTCTTCTGTTTCCTATTTATATTTATATTTATATTTTACCTCCTCAATTTAGCATTATGGACAGGGAAAGACCTAATCTAAGCTCTGCACAAAAATATTTTGCCTTCAAATTCATACCGTGATCGTAACATGCATGGACTTGACTCATATGACTGGGATTTCCATGAAAAAGATTGTGGGCAGAAAATCGGTGATCACTGTACATTTCTCTTCTGTTTCCTATTTATATTTCTATTTTACCTCCTCAATTTCGCATTATGGACAGGGAAAGACCTAATCTAAGATCTGCACAAAAATATTTTGCCTTCAAATTCATACCGTCACCGTAGCATGCATGGACTCGACTCATATGACTGGGATTTCCATGTAAAAGATTGTGGGCAGAAAATGGGTGATCACTGTACATTTCTCATCTGTTTCTTATTTATATTTATATTTTACTTCCTTCATTTAGCATTATGGACAGGGAAAGACCTAATCTAAGCTCTGCAAAAAAATATTTTGCCTCCAAATTCATACCGTGATCGTAGCATGTATGGACTCGACTTATATGACTGGGATTTCCATGTAAAAGATTGTGGGCAGAAAATGGGTGATCACTGTATATTTCTCTTCTGTTTACTATTTATATTTCTATTTTACCTTCTCAATTTAGCATTATGGACAGGGAAAGACCGAAACTAAGATCAGCAAAAAAATATTTCGCCTTCAAATTCATACCGTGACCGTAACATGCATGGACTCGACTCACATGACTGGGATTCCCATGAAAAAGATTGTGGGCAGAAAATGGGTGATCACTGTACATTTCTCTTCTGTTTCCTATTTATATTTATATTTTACTTCCTCAATTTAGCATTATGGACAGGGAAATACCTAATCTAAGATCTGCAAAAAAATATTTTGCCTTGAAATTCATACCTTGATCGTAGCATGCATGGACTTAACTCATATGACTGGGATTTACATGAAAAAGATTGTGGGCAGAAAATGTGTGATCACGGTGCATTTCTCTTCTGTTTCCTATTTATATTTATATTTATATTTTACCTCCTCAATTTAGCATTATGGACAGGGAAAGACCAAATCTAAGATCTGCAAAAAAATATTTTGCCTTCAAATTCATACCGTGATCGTAGCAGCTATGGACTTGAATCATATGACTTGGATTTCCATGAAAAAGATTGTGGGCAGAAAATGGGTGATCACTGTACATTTCTCTTCTGTTTCCTATTTATATTTATATTTTACTTCCTCAATTTAGCATTATGGACAGGGAAAGACCTAATCTAAGATCTGCAAAAAAATATTTTGCCTTCAAATTCATACCGTGATCGTAGCATGTATGGACTCGACTCATATGACTGGGATTTCCATGAAAAAGATTGTGGGCCGAAAATGGGTGATCACTGTACATTTCTCTTCTGTTTCCTATTTATATTTATATTTTACCTCCTCAATTTAGCATTATGGACAGGGAAAGACCTAATCTAAGATCTTCAAAAAAATATTTTGCCTTCAAATTCATACCGTGATCGTAGCATGCATGGACTCGACTCATATGACTGGGATTTCCATGAAAAATATTGTGGGCCGAAAATGGGTGAACACTGTACATTTCTCTTCTGTTTCCTATTTATATTTATATTTTACTTCCTTCATTTAGCATTATGGACAGGGAAAGACCGAATCTAAGCTCTGCAAAAAAATATTTTGCCTTCAAATTCATACCGTGATCGTAGCATGCATGGACTCGACTCATATGACTGGGATTTCCATGAAAAAGATTGTGGTCCGAACATAGGTGATCACTGAACATTTCTCTTCTGTTTCCTATTTATATTTATATTTTACCTCCTCAATTTAGCATTATGGACAGGGAAAGACCTAATCTAAAATCTGCACAAAAATATTTTGCCTTCAAATTCATACCGTGATAGTAGCATGCATGGACTCGACTCATATGACTTGGATTTCCATGAAAAAGATTTTGGGCCGAAAATGGGTGATCAGTGTACATTTCTCATCTGTTTCCTATTTATATTTCTGTTTTACTTCCTTCATTTAGCATTATGGACAGGGAAAGACCTAATCTAAGCTCTGCAAAAAATATTTTGCCTCCAAATTCATACCGTGATCGTAGCATGTATGGACTCGACTCATATGACGGGGATTTCCATGTAAAAGATTGTGGGCAGAAAATGGGTGATCACTGTATATTTCCCTTCTGTTTACTATTTATATTTCTATTTTACCTTCTGAATTTAGCATTATGGACAGGGAAAGACCGAAACTAAGATCTGCAAAAAAATATTTTGCCTTCAAATTCATACCGTGACCGTAACATGCATGGACTCGACTCATATGACTGGGATTCCCATGAAAAAGATTGTGGGCAGAAAATGGGTGATCACTGTACATTTCTCTTCTGTTTCCTATTTATATTTCTATTTTACTTCCTCAATTTAGCATTATGGACAGGGAAATACCTAATCTAAGATCTGCAAAAAAATATTTTGCCTTGAAATTCATACCTTGATCGTAGCATGCATGGGCTTAACTCATATGACTGGGATTTCCATGAAAAAGATTGTGGGCAGAAAATGTGTGATCACGGTGCATTTCTCTTCTGTTTCCTATTTATATTTCTAATTTACCTCCTCAATTTAGCATTATGGACAGGGAAAGACCTAATCTAATATCTGCAAAAAAATATTTTGCCTTCAAATTCATACCGTGATTGTAGCATGCATTGACTCGACTCATATGACTGGGATTTCCATGAAAAAGATTATGGGCAGAAAATCGGTGATCACTGTACATTTCTCTTCTGTTTCCTATTTATATTTATATTTTACCCTCTCAATTTAGCATTATGGACAGGGAAAGACCTAATCTAAGCTCTGCACAAAAATATTTTGCCTCCAAATTCATACCGTGATCGTAGCATGTATGGACTCGACTCATATGACTGGGATTTCCATGAAAAAGATTGTGGGCAGAAAATGGGTGATCACTGTACATTTCTCTTCTGTTTCCTATTTATATTTCTATTTTATTCCTTCATTTACCATTATGGACAGGGAAAGACCTAATCTAAGCTCTGCAAAAAAATATTTTGCCTTCAAATTCATACCGTGATCGTAGCATGCATGGACTCAACTCATATGACTTGGATTTCCATGAAAAAGTTTGTGGGCCGAAAATGGGTGATCACTGTACATTTCTCTTCTGTTTCCTATTTATATTTCTATTTTACCTCCTCAATTTAGCATTATGGACAGGGAAAGACCTAATCTAAGATCTGCAAAAAAATATTTTGCCTACAAATTCATACCGTGATCGTAGCATGCATGGACTCGACTCATATGACTGGGATTTCCATGAAAAGATCGTGGGCAGAAAATGGGTGATCACTGTACATTTCTCTTCTGTTTCCTATTTATATTTATATTTTACTTCCTCAATTTAGGATTATGGGCAGGGAAAGACCAAATCTAAGATCTGCAAAAAAATATTTTGCCTTCAAATTCAGACCGTGAACGTAGCATGCATGGACTCGACTCATATGACTGGGATTTCCATGAAAAACATTGTGGGCCGAAAATAGGTGATCACTGTACATTTCTCTTCTGTTTCCTATTTATATTTCTATTTTACCTCGTCAATTTAGCATTATGGACAGGGAAAGACCTAATCTAAAATCTGCTCAAAAATATTTTGCCTTCAAATTCATACCGTGATCGTAGCATGCATGGAATCGACTCATATGACTGGGATTTCCATGAAAAAGATTGTGGGCCGAAAATGGATGATCACTGTACATTTCTCTTCTGTTTCCTATTTATATTTATATTTTACCTCCTCAATTTAGCATTATGGACAGGGAAAAAACTAATCTAAAATCTGCACAAAAATATTTTGCCTTCAAATTCATACCGTGATCGTAGCATGCATGGACTCGACTCATATGACTGGGATTTCCATGAAAAAGATTCTGGGCAGAAAATGGGTGATCACTGTACATTTCTCTTCTGTTTCCTATTTATATTTCTATTTTACTTCCTCAATTTAGCATTATGGACAGGGAATGACCTAATCTAAGTTCTGCAAAAAAATATTTTGCCTTCAAATTCATACTGTGATCGTAGCATGCATGGACTCGACTCATATGACTGGGATTTCCATGAAAAATATTGTGGGCAGAAAATGGGTGATCACTGTATATTTCTCTTCTGTTTCCTATTTATATTTATATTTTACTTCCACAATTTAGCATTATGGAATGGGAAAGACCTAATCTAAGCTGTGCAAAAAAATATTTTGCCTTCAAATTCATACCGTGATCATAGCATGCATGGACTTGACTCAACTGACGGGGATTTCCATGAAAAAGATTGTGGGCAGAAAATGGGTGATCACTGTACATTTCTCTTCTGTTTCCTATTTATATTTATATTTTACTTCCTTCATTTTGCATTTTGGACAGGGAAAGACCTAATCTAAGCTCTGCAAAAAAATATTTTGCCTTCAAATTCATTCCGTGATCGTAGCATGCATGGGCTCGGCTCATATGACTGGGATTTCCATGTAAAAGATTGTGGGCAGAAAACGGGTGATCACTGAACATTTCTCTTCTGTTTCCTATTTATATTTATATTTTACTTCCTTCATTTAGCATTATGGACAGTGAAAGACCTAATCTAAGCTCTGCAAAAAAATATTTTGCCATCAAATTCATACCGTGATCGTAGCATGCATGGGCTCGGCTCATATGACTGGGATTTCCATGTAAAAGATTGTGGGCAGAAACGGGTGATCACTGTACATTTCTCTTCTGTTTCCTATTTATATTTATATTTTACTTCCTTCATTTAGCATTATGGACAGTGAAAGACCTATTCTAAGCTCTGCAAAAAAATATTTTGCCATCAAATTCATACCGTGATCGTAGCATGCATGGGCTCGGCTCATATGAATGGGATTTCCATGTAAAAGATTGTGGGCAGAAACGGGTGATCACTGTACATTTCTCTTCTGTTTCCTATTTATATTTATATTTTACTTCCTTCATTTAGCATTATGGACAGGGAAAGACCTAATCTAAGCTCTGCAAAAAAATATTTTGCCTTCAAATTCATACTATGATCGTAGCATGCATGGACTCGACTCATATGACTGGGATTTCCATGAAAAACATTGAAGGCAGAAAATGGATGATCACTCTACATTTCTCGCCTGTTTCCTATTTATATTTATATTTTACTTCCTCAATTTAGCATTATGGACAGGGAAAGACCTAATCTAAGATCTGCAAAAAAATATTTTGCCTTCAAATACATACAGTGATCGTAGCATGCATGGACTCGACTCATATGACTGGGATTTCCATGAAAAAGATTGTGGGCAGAAAATGTGTGATCACTGTACATTTCTCTTCTGTTTCCTATTTATATTTATATTTTACTTCCTGCATTTAGCATTATGAACAGAGAAAAACCTCATCTAATCTCTGTAAAAAAATATTTTGCCTTCAAATTCATACCGTGATCGTAGCATGCATGGATTCGACTGATATGACTGGGATTTCCATAAAGAAGATTGTGGGTAGAAAATGGGTGATCAGTGTACATTTCTCTTCTGTTTTGTATTCATATTTATATTTTACTTCCTTAATTTAGCATTATGGACAGGGAAAGACCTAATCTAAGTTCTGCAAAAAAATATTTTGCCTTCAAATTCATACCGTGATCGTAGCATGCATGGACTCAACTCATATGACTGGGATTTCCATGAAAAAGATTGTGGGCAGAAAATGGGTGATCACTGTACATTTCTCTTCTGTTTTCTATTCATATTTATATTTTACTTCCTTAATTTAGCATTATGGAAAAGGAAAGACCAAATCTAAGCTCTGCAAAAAAATATTTTGCCTTCAAATTCATACCGTGATCGTAGCATGCATGGACTCGACTCATATGACTGGGATTTCCATGAAAAAGATTGTGGGCAGAAAATGTGTGATCACTGTACATTTCTCTTCTGTTTTCTATTCATATTTATATTTTACTTCCTTAATTTAGCATTATGGACAGGGAAAGACCTAATCTAAGATCGGCAAAAAAATATTTTGCCTTCAAATACATACAGTGATCGTAGCAGGCATGGACTCGACTCATATGACTGGGATTTCCATGAAAAAGATTGTGGGCAGAAAATGGGTGATCACTGTACATTTCTCTTCTTTTTCCTATTTATATTTCTATTTTACCTCCTCAATTTAGCATTATGGACAGGGAAAGACCTAATCTAAAATCTGCACAAAAATATTTTGCTTTCAAATTCTTACCGTGATCGTAGCATGCATGGACTCGACTCATATGACTGGGATTTCCATGAAAAAGATTGTGGGCCGAAAATGTGTGATCACTGTACATTTCTCTTCTGTTTCCTATTTATATTTATATTTTACCTCGTCAATTTAGCATTATGGACAGGGAAAGACCTAATCTAAAATATGCTCAAAAATATTTTGCCTTCAAATTCATACCGTGATCGTAGCAAGCATGGACTCGACTCATATGACTGGGATTTCCATGAAAAACATTGTGTGCCGAAAATGGGTGATCACTGTACATTTCTCTTCTGTTTCCTATTTATATTTATATTTTACCTCCTCAATTTAGCATTATGGACAGGGAAAGACCTAATCTAAAATCTGCACAAAAATATTTTGCCTTCAAATTCATACCGTGATCGTAGCATGCATGGAATCGACTTATGTGACTGGGATTTCCATGAAAAAGATTGTGGGCCGAAAATGGGTGATCACTGTACATTTCTCTTCTGTTTCCTATTTGTATTTATATTTTGCCTCCTCAATTTAGCATTATGGACAGGGAAAGACCTAATCTAAAATCTTCACAAAAATATTGTGCTTTCAAATTCATACCGTGATCGTAGCATGCATGGAATCGACTCATATGACTGGGATTTCCATGAAGAAGATTGTGGGCCGAAAATGGGCGATCACTGTACATTTTTCCTCTGTTTCCTATTTATATTTATATTTTACCTCCTGAATTTAGCATTATGGACAGGGAAAGACCTAATCTAAGCTCTGCACAAAAATATTTTACCTTCAAATTCATACCGTGATCGTAGCATGCATGGATTCGACTCATATGACTGGGATTTCCATGAAAAAGATTGTGGGCAGAAAATGGGTGATCACTGTACATTTCTCTTCTGTTTCCTATTTATATTTCTATTTTACCTCCTCAATTTAGCATTATGGACAGGGAAAGTCCTAATCTAAAATCTGCACAAAAATATGTTGCCTTCAAATTCATACCGTGATCGTAGCATGCATGGACTCGACTCATATGACTGGGATTTCTATGAAAAACATTGTGGGCCGAAAATGGGTGATCACTGTGCATTTCTCTTCTCTTTCCTATTTATATTTATATTTTACCTCCTCAATTTAGCATTATGGAAAGAGAAAGACCTAATCTAAGATCTGCCCAAAAATATTTTGCCTTCAAATTCATACCGTGATCGTAGCATGCATGCACTCGACTAATATGACTGGGATTTCCATGAAAAAGATTGTGGGCAGAAAATGGGTGATCACTGTACATTTCTCTTCTGTTTCCTATTTATATTTATATTTTACCACCTCAATTTAGCATTATGGAAAGAGAAAGACCTAATCTAAGATCTGCCCAAAAATATTTTGCCTTCAAATTCATACCGTGATCGTAGCATGCATGCACTCGACTCATATGACTGGGATTTCCATGAAATTTTGTGGACCGAAAATGGGTGATCACTGTACATTTCTCTTCTGTTTCCTATTTATATTTATATTTTACCTCCTCAATTTAGCATTATGGACAGGGAAAGACCTAATCAAAGCTCTGCACAAAAATATTTTGCCTTCAAATTCATGCCGTGATCGTAGCATGCATGGACTCGAGTCATATGACTCGGATTTCCATGAAAAAGATTGTGGGGAGAAAATGGGTGATCACTGTACATTTCTCTTCTGTTTTCTATTTATATTCCTATTTTACCTACTCAATTTATCATTATGGACAGGGAAAGACCTAATCTAAGATCTGCAAAAAAATATTTTGCCGTCAAATTTATACCGTGATCGTAGCATGCATGGACTCGACTCATATGACTGGGATTTCCATGAAAAAGATTGTGGGCAGAAAATGTGTGATCACTGTACATTTCTCTTCTGTTTTCTATTCATATTTATATTTTACTTCCTTAATTTAGCATTATGGAAAAGGAAAGACCAAATCTAAGCTCTGCAAAAAAATATTTTGCCTTCAAATTCATACCGTGATCGTAGCATGCATGGACTCGACTCATATGACTGGGATTTCCATGAAAAAGATTGTGGGCAAAAAATGTGTGATCACTGTACATTTCTCTTCTGTTTTCTATTCATATTTATATTTTACTTCCTTAATTTAGCGTTATGGACAGGGAAAGACCTAATCTAAGATCGGCAAAAAAATATTTTGGCTTCAAATTCATACCGTGATCGTAGCAGGCATGGACTCGACTCATATGACTGGGATTTCCATGAAAAAGATTGTGTGCCGAAAATGGGTGATCACTGTACATTTCTCTTCTTTTTCCTATTTATATTTCTATTTTACCTCCTCAATTTAGCATTATGGACAGGGAAAGACCTAATCTAAAATCTGCACAAAAATATTTTGCTTTCAAATTCTTACCGTGATCGTAGCATGCATGGACTCGACTCATATGACTGGGATTTCCATGAAAAAGATTGTGGGCCGAAAATGTGTGATCACTGTACATTTCTCTTCTGTTTCCTATTTATATTTATATTTTACCTCGTCAATTTAGCATTATGGACAGGGAAAGACCTAATCTAAAATGTGCACAAAAATATTTTGCCTTCAAATTCATACCGTGATCGTAGCATGCATGGACTCGACTCATATGACGGGGATTTCCATGAAGAAGATTGTGGGCCGAAATTGGGTGATCACTGTACATTTTTCCTCTGTTTCCTATTTATATTTATATTTTACCTCCTGAATTTAGCATTATGGACAGGGAAAGACCTAATCTAAGCTCTGCACAAAAATATTTTACCTTCAAATTCATACCGTGGTCGTAGCATGCATGGATTCGACTCATATGACTGGCATTTCCATGAAAAAGATTGTGGGCCGAAAATGGGTGATCACTGTACATTTCTCTTCTGTTTCCTATTTATATTTATATTTTGCCTCCTCAATTTAGCATTATGGACAGGGAAAAAACTAATCTAAAATCTGCACAAAAATATTTTGCCTTCAAATTCATACCGTGATTGTAGCATGCATGGAATCGACTCATATGACTGGGATTTCCATGAAAAAGATTGTGGGCCGAAAATAGGTGATCACTGTATATTTCTCTTCTGTATTCTATTTATATGTCTGTTTTACCTCCTCAATTTAGCATTATGGACAGGGAAAGACCTAATCTAAAATCTGCACAAAAATATTTTGCCTTCAAATTCATACCGTGATCGTAGCATGCATGGACTCGACTCATATGACTGGTATTTCCATGAAAAAGATTGTGGGCCGAAAATGGGTGATCACTGTACATTTCTCTTCTGTTTCCTATTTATATTTATATTTTACCTCCTCAATTTAGCATTATGGACAGGGAAAGACCTAATCTAAAATCTGCACAAAAATATTTTGCCTTCAAATTCATACCGTGATCGTAGCATGCATGGACTTGACTCATATGACTGGGATTTCCATGAAAAAGTTTGTGGGCCGAAAATGGGTGATCACTCTACATTTCTCTTCTGTTTCCTATTTATATTTCTATTTTACCTCCTCAATTTAGCATTATGGACAGGGAAAGACCTAATCTAAAATCTGCACAAAAATATTTTGCCTTCAAATTCATACCGTGATCGTGTCATGCATGGACTCGACTCATATGACCGGGATTTGCATGAAAAAGATTGTGGGCCGAAAATGGGTGATCACTGTACATTTCTCTTCTGTTTCCTATTTATATTTATATTTTGCCTCCTCAATTTAGCATTATGGACAGGGAAAGACCTAATCTAAAATCTGCACAAAAATATTGTGCTTTCAAATTCATACCGTGATCGTAGCATGCATGGAATCGACTCATATGACTGGGATTTCCATGAAAAAGATTGTGGGCCGAAATTGGGTCATCACTGTACATTTCTCTTCTGTTTCCTATTTATATTTCTATTTTACCTCCTCAATTTAGCATTATGGACAGGGAAAGTCCTAATCTAAAATCTGCACAAAAATATTTTGCCTTCAAATTCATACCGTGATCGTAGCATGCATGCACTCGACTAATATGACTGGGATTTCCATGAAAAAGATTGTGGGCAGAAAATGGGTGATCACTGTACATTTCTCTTCTGTTTCCTATTTATATTTATATTTTACCTCCTCAATTTAGCATTATGGAAAGAGAAAGACCTAATCTAAGATCTGCCCAAAAATATTTTGCCTTCAAATTCATACCGTGATCGTAGCATGCATGCACTCGACTCATATGACTGGGATTTCCATGAAATTTTGTGGACCGAAAATGGGTGATCACTGTACATTTCTCTTCTGTTTCCTATTTATATTTATATTTTACCTCCTCAATTTAGCATTATGGACAGGGAAAGACCTAATCAAAGCTCTGCACAAAAATATTTTGCCTTCAAATTCATGCCGTGATCGTAGCATGCATGGACTCGACTCATATGACTCGGATTTCCATGAAAAAGATTGTGGGGAGAAAATGGGTGATCACTGTACATTTCTCTTCTGTTTTCTATTTATATTCCTATTTTACCTACTCAATTTATCTTTATGGACAGGGAAAGACCTAATCTAATATCTGCAAAAAAATATTTTGCCGTCAAATTTATACCGTGATCGTAGCATGCATGGACTCGACTCATATGACTGGGATTTCCATGAAAAAGATTGTGGGCACAAAACGGGTGATCACTGTACATTTCTCTTCTGTTTCCCATTACTATTTCTATTTTACTTCCTCAATTTAGCATTATGGACAGGGAAAGACCTAATCTAACATCTGCAAAAAAATATTTTGCCTTCAAATTCATACCGTGATCGTAGCATGCATGGACTCGACTCATATGACTAGGATTTCCATGAAAAAGATTGTCTGCACAAAATGGGTGATCACAGTACATTTCTCTTCTGTTTCCCATTACTATTTCTATTTTACTTCCTCAATTTAGCATTATGGACAAGGAAAGACCTAATATAAGATCTGCACCAAAATATTTTGCCTTCAAATTCATACCGTGAACGTAGCATGCATGGACTCGACTCATATGACTGGGATTTCCATGAAAAAGATTGCGGGCCGAAAATGGGTGATCACTGTACATTTCTCTTCTGTTTCCTATTTATATTTATATTTTACCTCCTCAATTTAGCATTATGGAAAGAGAAAGACCTAATCTAAGATCTGCCCAAAAATATTTTGCCTTCAAATTCATACCGTGATCGTAGCATGCAAGGACTCGACTCATATGACGGGGATTTCCATGAAAAAGATTGTGGGCACAAAATGGGTGATCACTGTACATTTCTCTTCTGTTTCACATTACTATTTCTATTTTACTTCCTCAATTTAGCATTATGGATTGGGAAAGACCTAATCTAAAATCTGCAAAAAAATATTTTCCCTTCAAATTCATACCGTGATCGTAGCATGCAAGGACTCGACTCATATGACTGGGATTTCCATGAAAAAGATTGTCGGAAAAAATGGGTGATCACTGTACATTTCTCTTGTGTTTCCCATTACTATTTCTATTTTACTTCCTACATTTAGCATTATGGACAGGGAAAGACCTAATCTAAGATCTGCAAAAAAATATTTTGCCGTCAAATTTATACCGTGATCGTAGCATGCATGGACTCGACTCATATGACTGGGATTTCCATGAAAAAGATTGTGGGCACAAAATGGGTGATCACCGTACATTTCTCTTCTGTTTCCCATTACTATTTCTATTTTACTTCCTCAATTTAGGATTATGGACAGGGAAAGACCTAATCTAACATCTGCAAAAAAATATTTTGCCTTCAAATTCATACCGTGATCGTAGCATGCATGGACTCGACTGATATGACTGGGATTTCCATGAAAAAGATTGTCGGCACAAAATGGGTGATCACAGTACATTTCTCTTCTGTTTCCCATTACTATTTCTATTTTACTTCTTCAATTTAGCATTATGGACTGGGAAAGACCTAATCTAAGATCTGCAGAAAATATTTTGCCTTCAAATTCATACCGTGATCGTAGCATGCATGGACATCGACTCATATGACTGGGATTTCCATGAAAAAGATTGGGTGCAGAAAATGGGTGATCACTGTATATTTCTCTTCTGTTTCCCATTACTATTTCTATTTTACTTCCTCAATTTAGCATTATGGACAGTGAAAGACCTCATCTACGATCAGCAAAAAATCATTTTGCTTTCAAATTCATACCGTGATCGTAGCATGCATGGACTCGACTCATATGACTGGGTTTTCCATGAAAAAGATTGTCGGCACAAAATGAGTGATCACAGTACATTTCTCTTCTGTTTCCCATTACTATTTATATTTTACTTCCTCAATTTAGCATTATGGACAGTGAAAGATCTAATCTAAGATCTGCAAAAAAATATATTGCCTTCAAATTCATACCGTGATCGTAGCATGCATGGACTCGACTCATATGATTTGGATTTCAATGAAAAAGATTGTGGGCACAAAATGGGTGATCACTGTACATTTCTCTCCTGTTTCTCATTACTATTTCTAATTTATTTCCTCAAATTAGCATTATGGACAGTGAAAGACCTAATCTAAGATCTGCAAAAACAGTATTTTGCCTTCAAATTCATCCCGTGATCGTAGCATGCATGGACTTGACTCATATGACTGGGATTTCCATGAAAAAGATTGTGGGCACAAAATGGGTGAGAAGTGTACATTTCTCTTCTGTTTCCTATTTCTATTTTACTTCCTCAATTTAGCAGTATCGACAGTGAAAGACCTAATCTAAGATGTGCAAAAAAATATTTTGCCTTCAAATTCATACCGTGATCGTAGCATGCTTGGACTCGACTCAAATGACTGGGATTTCCATGAAAAAGTTTATGGGCACAAAATGGGTGATCACTGTACATTTCTCTTCTGTTTCCCATTACTATTTCTATTTTACTTCCTCAATTTAGCATTATGGAAAGGGAAAGACCTAATCTAAGATCTGCAAATAAATATTTTGCCTTCAAATTCATAACGTGATCGTAGCATGCATGGACTCGACTCATATGACTGCGATTTCCATAAAAAAGATTGTGGGCACAAAATGGGTGATCTCTGTACATTTCTCTTCTGTTTCCCATTACTATTTCTATTTTACTTCCTCAATTTAGCATTATGGACTGGGAAAGACCTAATGTATGATCTGCAAAAATATATTTTGCCGTCAAATTCGTACCGTGATCGTAGCATGCATTGACTCGATGCATATGACTGGGATTTCCATGAAAAAGATTGTGGGCAGAAAATGGGTGATCACTGTACATTTCTCTTCTGTTTCCTATTTATATTTATATTATACCTCCTCAATTTAGCATTATGGACAGGGAAAGACCTAATCTAAGATCTGCAAAAAAATATATTGCCTTCAAATTCATACCGTGATCGTAGCATGCATGGACTCGACTCATATGACTGGGATTTCCATGAAAAAGATTGTGGGCAGAAAATGGGTGATCACTGTACATTTCTCTTCTGTTTCCCATTACTATTTCTAATTTACTTCCTCAATTTAGCATTATGGTCAGGGAAAGACCTAATCTATGATCTGCAAAAAAATATTTTGCCTTCAAATTCATACCGTGATCGTAGCATGAATGGACTCGACTCATATGGCTGGGATTTCCATGAAAAAGATTGTGGGCACAAAATGGGTGATCACTGTACATTTCTTTGTTGTTTCCCATTACTATTTCTATTTTACTTCCTCAATTTAGCATTATGGAGAGGGAAAGACCTAATCTAATATCTGCAAAAAAATATTTTGCCTTCAAATTCATACCGTGATCGTAGCATGCTTGGACTCCACTCATATGACTGGGATTTCCATGAAAAAGTTTGTGGGCACAAAATGGGTGATCACAGCACATTTCTCTTCTGTTTCCCATTACTATTTCTATTTTACTTCCTCAATTTAGCATTATGGACAGGGAATGACCTAATCTAAGATCTGCAAAAAAATATTTTGCCTTCAAATTCATACCGTGATCGTAGCATGCATGGACTCGACTCATATGACTGGGATTTCCATGAAAAAGTTTGTGGGCACAAAATGGGTGATCACTGTACATTTCTCTTCTGTTTCCTATTTCTATTTTGCTTCCTCAATTTAGCAGTATGGACAGTGAAGACCTAATCTAAGATCTACAAAAAAATATTTTGCCTTCAAATTCATACCGTGATCGTAGCATGCTTGGACTCAACTCATATGACTGGGATTTCCATGAAAAAGATTGTGTGCCGAAAATGGGTGATCACTGTACATTTCTCTTCTGTTTCCTATTTATATTTTACTTCTTCAATTTAGCATTATGGACAGGGAAAGACCTAATCTAAAATCTGCACAAAAATATTTTGCTTTCAAATTCATACCTTGATCGTAGCATGCATGGACTCGACTCATATGACTGGGATTTCCATGAAAAAGAATGTGGGCCGAAAATGGGTGATCACTGTACATTTCTCTTCTGTTTCCTATTTATATTTATATTTTACCCCCTCAATTTAGCATTATGGACAGGGAAAGACCTAATCTAATATCTTCAAAAAAATATTTTGCCTTCAAATTCATACCGTGATCGTAGCATGCATGGACTCGACTCATATGACTGGGATTTCCATGAAAAAGATTGTGGGCAGAAAATGGGTGATCACTGTACATTTCTCTTCTGTTTCCTATTTATATTTATATTTTACCTCCGCAATTTAGCATTATGGACAGGGAAAGACCTAATCTAAGCTCTGCACAAAAATATTTAGCCTTCAAATTCATACCGTGATCGTAGCATGCATGGTCTCGACTCATATGACTGGGATTTCCATGAAAAAGGCTGTCGGCCGAAAATGGGTGATCACTGTACATTTCTCTTCAGTTTCCTATTTATATTTATATTTTACCTCCTCAATTTAGCATTATGGATACGGAAAGAACTAATCTAAAATCTGCACAAATATATTTTGCCTTCAAATTCATACCGTGATCGTAGCATGCATGGACTCGACTCACTTGACTGGGATTTCCATGAAAAAGATTGTGGGACGAAAATGGGTGATCACTGTACTTTTCTCTTCTGTTTCCTATTTATATTTATATTTTACCTCCTCAATTTAGCATTATGGACAGGGAAACAACTAATCTAAAATCTGCACAAAAATATTTTGCTTTCAAATTCATACCGTGATCGTAGCATGCATGGACTCGACTCATATGACTGGGATTTACATGAAAACGATTGTGGGCTGAAAATGGGTGATCACTGTACATTTCTCTTCAGTTTCCTATTTATATTTATATTTTACCTCCTCACTTTAGCATTATGGACACGAAAAGACCTAATCTAAAATCTGCACAAAAATTTTTTGCCTTCAAATTCATACCGTGATCGTAGCATGCATGGACTTGACTCATATGACTGGGATTTCAATGAAAAAGATAGTGGGCCGAAAATGGGTGATCACTGTACATTTCTCTTCTGTTTCCTATTTATATTTCTATTTTACTTCTTCAATTTAGCATTATGGACACGAAAAGACCTAATCTAAAATCTGCACAAAAATATTTTGCTTTCAACTTCATACCGTGATCGTAGCATGCATGGACTCGACTCATATGACTAGGATTTCCATGAAAAAGATTGTGGGCCGAAAATGGGTGATCACTGTACATTTCTCTTCTGTTTCCTATTTATATTTCTATTTTACCTCCTCAATTTAGCATTATGGACAGGGAAAGACCTAATCTAAAATCTGCACAAAAATATTTTGCCTTCAAATTCATACCGTGATCGTAGCATGCGTGGACACGACTCATATGACTGGGATTTCAATAAAAAAGATTGTGGGCCGAAAATGGGTGATCACTGTACATTTCTCTTCTGTTTCCTATTTATATTTCTATTTTACCTCCTCAATTTAGCATTATGGACAGGGAAAGACCTAATCTAAAATCTGCACAAAAATATTTTGCTTTCAATTTCATACCGTGATCGTAGCATGCATGGACTCGACTCATATGACTAGGATTTCCATGAAAAAGATTGTGGGCCGAAAATGGGTGATCCCTGTACATTTCTCTTCTGTTTCCTATTTATATTTATATTTTACCTCCTCAATTTAGCATTATGGACAGGGAAAGACCTAATCTTAAATCTGCACAAATATATTTTGCTTTCAAATTCATACCGTGATCGTAGCATGCATGGACTCGATTCATATGACTGGGATTTCCATGAAAAAGATTGTGGGGCGAAATGGTTGATCACTGTACATTTCTCTTCAGTTTCCTATTTATATTTATATTTTACCTCCTCAATTTAGCATTATGAAAAGGGAAAGTCCTAATCTAAGCTCTGCACAAAAATATTTTGCCTTCAGATTCATATCGTGAGCGTAGCATGCATGGACTCGACTCACTTGACTGGGATTTCCATGAAAAAGATTGTGGGCCGAAAATGGGTGATCACTGTACATTTCTCTTCTGTTTCCTATTTATATTTATCTTTTACCTTCTCAATTTAGCATTATGGACAGGGAAAGACCTAATCTAAAACCTGCACAAAAATATTTTGCCTTCTAATTGGTACCGTGATCATAGCATGCGTGGACACGACTCATATGACTGGGATTTCAGTGAAAAAGTTTGTGGGGCGAAAATGGGTGATCACTGTACATTTCTCTTCTGTTTGCTATTTATATTTCTATTTTATCTCCTCAATTTAGCATTATGGAGAGGGAAAGACCGAATCTAAAATCTGCACAAAAATATTTTGCTTTCAAATTCATAGCGTAATCGTAGCATGCATGGACTCGACTCATATGACTGGGATTTTCATGAAAAAGATTGTGGGCTGAAAATGGGTGATCACTGTACATTTCTCTTCTGTTTCCTATTTATATTTATATTTTACCTCCTCAATTTAGCATTATGGACAGGGAAAGACCTAATCTAAAATCTGCACAAAAATATTTTGCTTTCAAATTCATACCGTGATCGTAGCATGCATGGACTCGATTCATATGACTGGGATTTCCATGAAAAAGATTGTGGGCCGAAAATGGGTGATCACTGTACATTTCTCTTCTGTTTCCTATTTATATTTATATTTTACATCCTCAATTTAGCATTATGGACAGGGAAAGACCTAATCTAAGCTCTGCACAAAAATATTTAGCCTTCAAATTCATACCGTGAACGTAGCATGCATGGACTCGACGCATATGACTGGGATTTCCATGAAAAAGATTGTGGGCCGAAAATGGGTGATCACTGTACATTTCTCTTCTGTTTCCTATTTATATTTCTATTTTATCTCCTCAATTTAGCATTATGGAGAGGGAAAGACCGAATCTAAAATCTGCACAAAAATATTTTGCTTTCAAATTCATAGCGTAATCGTAGCATGCATGGACTCGACTCATATGACTGGGATTTTCATGAAAAAGATTGTGGGCTGAAAATGGGTGATCACTGTACATTTCTCTTCTGTTTCCTATTTATATTTATATTTTACCTCCTCAATTTAGCATTATGGACAGGGAAAGACCTAATCTAAAATCTGCACAAAAATATTTTGCTTTCAAATTCATACCGTGATCGTAGCATGCATGGACTCGATTCATATGACTGGGATTTCCATGAAAAAGATTGTGGGCCGAAAATGGGTGATCACTGTACATTTCTCTTCTGTTTCCTATTTATATTTCTATTTTACCTCCTCAATTTAGCATTATGGACAGGGAAAGACCTAATCTAAAATCTGCACAAAAATATTTTGCTTTGAAATTCATACCGTGATCGTAGCATGCATGGACTCGATTCATATAACTGGGATTTCCATGAAAAAGATTGTGGGCCGAAATTGGTGATCACTGTACATTTCTCTTCTGTTTCCTATTTATATTTCTATTTTACCTCCTCAATTTAGCATTATGGACAGGGAAAGACCTAATCTAAAATCTGCACAAAAATATTTTGCCTTCAAATTCATACCGTGATCGTAGCATGCGTGGACACGACTCATATTACTGGGATTTCAATGAAAAAGATTGTGGGCCGAAAATGGGTGATCACTGTACATTTCACTTCTGTTTCCTATTTATATTTCTATTTTATCTCCTCAATTTAGCATTATGGATAGGGAAAGACCTAATCTAAAATCTGCACAAAAATATTTTGCTTTCAAATTCATACCGTGATCGTAGCATGCATGGACTCGACTCATATGACTGGGATTTCCATGAAAAAGATTGTGGGCCGAAAATGGGTGATCACTGTACATTTCTCTTCAGTTTCCTATTTATATTTATATTTTACCTCCTCAATTTAGCATTATGAAAAGGGAAAGTCCTAATCTAAGCTCTGCACAAAAATATTTTGCCTTCAGATTCATATCGTGAGCGTAGCATGCATGGACTCGACTCACTTGACTGGGATTTCCATGAAAAAGATTGTGGGCCGAAAATGGGTGATCACTGTACATTTCTCTTCTGTTTCCTATTTATATTTATCTTTTATCTTCTCAATTTAGCATTATGGACAGGGAAAGACCTAATCTAAAACCTGCACAAAAATATTTTGCCTTCTAATTGGTACCGTGATCATAGCATGCGTGGACACGACTCATATGACTGGGATTTCAATGAAAAAGTTTGTGGGCCGAAAATGGGTGATCACTGTACATTTCTCTTCTGTTTCCTATTTATATTTATATTTTATCTCCTCAATTTAGCATTATGGAGAGGGAAAGACCGAATCTAAAATCTGCACAAAAATATTTTGCTTTCAAATTCATACCGTAATCGTAGCATGCATGGACTCGACTCATATGACTGGGATTTTCATGAAAAAGATTGTGGGCTGAAAATGGGTGATCACTGTACATTTCTCTTCTGTTTCCTATTTATATTTATATTTTACCTCCTCAATTTAGCATTATGGACAGGGAAAGACCTAATCTAAAATCTGCACAAAAATATTTTGCTTTCAAATTCATACCGTGATCGTAGCATGCATGGACTCGATTCATATGACTGGGATTTCCATGAAAAAGATTGTGGGCCGAAAATGGGTGATCACTGTACATTTCTCTTCTGTTTCCTATTTATATTTCTATTTTACCTCCTCAATTTAGCATTATGGACAGGGAAAGACCTAATCTAAAATCTGCACAAAAATATTTTGCTTTGAAATTCATACCGTGATCGTAGCATGCATGGACTCGATTCATATAACTGGGATTTCCATGAAAAAGTTTGTGGGCCGAAATTGGTGATCACTGTACATTTCTCTTCTGTTTCCTATTTATATTTATATTTTACCTCCTCAATTTAGCATTATGGACAGGGAAAGACCTAATCTAAAATCTGCACAAAAATATTTTGCCTTCAAATTCATACCGTGATCGTAGCATGCGTGGACACGACTCATATGACTGGGATTTCAATGAAAAAGATTGTGGGCCGAAAATGGGTGATCACTGTACATTTCACTTCTGTTTCCTATTTATATTTCTATTTTATCTCCTCAATTTAGCATTATGGATAGGGAAAGACCTAATCTAAAATCTGCACAAAAATATTTTGCTTTCAAATTCATACCGTGATCGTAGCATGCATGGACTCGACTCATATGACTGGGATTTCCATGAAAAAGATTGTGGGCCGAAAATGGGTGATCACTGTACATTTCTCTTCTGGTTCCTATTTATATTTCTATTTTACTTCTTCAATTTAGCATTATGGACAGGTAAATACCTAATCTAAGCTCTGCACAAAAATATTTTGCCTTCAAATCATACCGTGATCGTAGCATGCATAGACTCGACTCATATGACTGGGATTTCCATGAAAAAGATTGTGGGCCGAAAATGGGTGATCACTGTACATTTCTCTTCTGTTTCCTATTTATATTTATATTTTACATCCTCAATTTAGCATTATGGACAGGGAAAGACCTAATCTAAGCTCTGCACAAAAATATTTAGCCTTCAAATTCATACCGTGAACGTAGCATGCATGGACTCGACGCATATGACTGGGATTTCCATGAAAAAGATTGTGGGCCGAAAATGGGTGATCACTGTACATTTCTCTTCTGTTTCCTATTTATATTTCTATCTTACTTCTTCAATTTAGCATTATGGACAGGGAAAGACCTAATATAAGCTCTGCACAAAAATATTTTGCCTTCAATTTCATACCGTGATCGTAGCATGCATGGACTCGACTCATATGACTGGGATTTCCATGAAAAAGATTGTGGGCTGAAAATGGGTGATCACTGTACATTTCTCTTCTGGTTCCTATTTATATTTCTATTTTACTTCTTCAATTTAGCATTATGGACAGGGAAAGACCTAATGTAAACTCTGCACAAAAATATTTTGCCTTCAAATTCATACCGTGATCGTAGCATGCATAGATTCGACTCATATGACTGGGATTTCCATGAAAAAGATTGTGGGCAGAAAATGGGTGATCACTGTACATTTCTCTTCTGTTTCCTATTTATATTTATATTTTACCTCCTCAATTTAGCATTATGGACAGGGAAAGACCTAATCTAAGCTCTGCACAAAAATATTTAGCCTTCAAATTCATACCGTGATCGTAGCATGCATGGACTCTACTCATATGACTGGGATTTCCATGAAAAAGATTGTGGGCCGAAAATGGGTGATCACTGTACATTTCTCTTGGGTTTCCTATTTATATTTCTATTTTACCTCCTCAATTTAGCATTATAGACAGGGAAAGACCTAATCTAAGGTCTGCACAAAAATATTTTGCCTTCAAATTCATACCGTGATCGTAGCATGCATGGACTCGACTCATATGACTGGGATTTCCAGGAAAAAGATTGTGGGCCGAAAATGGGTGATCACTGTACATTTCTCTTCTGGTTCCTATTTATATTTCTATTTTACCTCCTCAATTTAGCATTATGGACAGGGAAAGACCTAATCTAAGTTCTGCACAAAAATATTTTGCCTTCAAATTCATACCGTGATCGTAGCATGCATGGACTCGACTCATATGACTGGGATTTCCAGGAAAAAGATTGTGGGCCGAAAATGGGTGATCACTGTACATTTCTCTTCTGGTTCCTATTTATATTTCTATTTTACTTCTTCAATTTAGCATTATGGACAGGGAAAGACCTAATCTAAGCTCTGCACAAAAATATTTTGCCTTCAATTTCATACCGTGATCGTAGCATGCATGGACTCGACTCATATGACTGGGATTTCCATGAAAAAGATTGTGGGCCGAAAATGGGTGATCACTGTACATTTCTCTTCTGTTTCCTATTTATATTTATATTTTACCTCCTGAATTTAGCATTATGGACAGGGAAAGACCTAATCTAAAATCTGCACAAAAATATTTTGCCTTCAAATTCATAGCGTGAACGTCGCATGCGTGGACTCGACTCATATGACTGGGATTCCCATGAAAAAGATTGTGGGCCGAAAATGGGTGATCACTGTACTTTTCTCTTCTGTTTCCTATTTATATTTCAATTTTACCTCCTCAATTTAGCATTATGGACAGGGAAAGACCTAATGTAAAATCTGCACAAAAATATTTTGCTTTCAATTTCATACCGTGATCGTAGCATGCATGGACTCGACTCATATGACTAGGATTTCCATTAAAAAGATTGTGGGCCGAAAATGAGTGATCCCTGTACATTTCTCTTCTGTTTCCTATTTATATTTCTATTTAACCTCCTCAATTTAGCATTATGGACAGGGAAAGACCTAATCTAAAATCTGCACAAAAATATTTTGCCTTCAAATTCATACCGTGATCGTAGCATGCGTGGACATGAATCATATGACTGGGATTTCAATGAAAAAATTGTGGGCCGAAAATGGGTGATCACTGTACATTTCTCTTCTGTTTCCTATTTATATTTATATTTTATCTCCTCAATTTAGCATTATGGACAGGGAAAGACCTAATCTAAAATCTGCACAAATATATTTTGCCTTCAAATTTATACCGTGATCGTAGCATGCATGGGCTCGGCTGATATGACTGGGATTTCCATGAAAAAGATTGTGGGCAGAAAATGGGTGATCACTGTACATTTCTCTTCTGTTTCCTATTTATATTTATATTTTACCTCCTCAATTTAGCATTATGGACAGGGAAAGACCTAATCTAAAATCTGCACAAAAATATTTTGCTTTCAAATTCATACCGTGATCGTAGCATGCATGGACTCGACTCATATGACTGGGATTTCCATGAAAATGATTGTGGGCCGAAAATGGGTGATTAGTGTACATTTCGATTCTGTTTCCTATTTATGTTTCTATTTTACCTCCTCAATTTAGCATTATAGACAGAGAAAAACCTAATCTAAGCTCTGCACAAAAATATATTGCCTTCAAATTCATACCGTGATCGTAGCAAGCATGGGCTCGGCTGATATGACTGGGATTTCCATGAAAAAGATTGTGGGCAGAAAATGGGTGATCACTGTACATTTCTCTTCTGTTTCCTATTTATATTTATATTTTACCTCCTCAATTTAGCATTATGGACAGGGAAAGACCTAATCTAAAATCTGCACAAAAATATTTTGCTTTCAAATTCATACTTTCATCGTAGCATGCATGGAATCGAATCATATGACTGGGATTTCCAGGAAAAAGATTGTGGGCCGAAAATGGGTGATCACTCTACATTTCTCTTCTGTTTCCTATTTATATGTCTATTTGACCTTCTCAATTTAGCATTATAGACAAGGAAAGTCCTAATCTAAAATCTGCACAAAAATATTTTGGTTGGTTGTAAGATTTAACGGCATGTCAACTCCTATTTGGGTCAATTTATGCCGGAGCCTTATTAATTTATGAATTTAAGTTGGTTATTTTGTATAAAAGGTTGAGAGGGTGTTGGGTTTCATAATCTGTGTTTTTTGGGATTACTTTTTCTTGTGACTATTTCTGATTGTGTATTTTAATATTTACATTCGTACATGCATATATATGTCTATAAGCACATACATATACATTATTTGAAAGGATTATATTTTATTGAGGATCTTTATTTCCCTGAGAAAACTGTATATATTTTCTGTGTCTGTATTTTTGAATATTTCTTTTAACCCTTTTCCATTGAGATATTTTTGTCTTGTTCCGGTTATGATTTTGCATTCCAATAGAATATGTTTAATTGTGATTAAGCTTCCACATCTACATTTTGGTGGATTTGTCTTTTTTAATATATAAGAATGGGTTAAGTATGTGTGTCCTATATGTATTCTGGTTATGACGACTTGTTTTTTCCGAGTATTTCCAATATTATTTCCCCATTTTCCTATTTTAGGTTTAATTTGAAATAGTTTATTTCCGGTTTGGTTTTTCCATGAATTTTGCCACTTGTTTCTTATGTATTTATTTATTTTAGATTTTAAGTCTGTATATGGAATTTGAAGATTTTCGTCTATTGTCATTTTTAAAGATGATTTAGCAGCAATATCTGCCCTATCTCCTCCTCGGATGCCGACATGGCTAGGAATCCAGCAGAAGATGATATTTTTGCTTTTTTCCATTGAATGTAGTTTATATAGAAGACTTTGTATTATTGGATTTTCCAGTCTTTTCCCTTTTAGGGATGTTAATACAGATAATGAATCTGAGAAAATAATGTAGTTTTCTCCTTTGTTTTTTGATATGAAATTTAGTGCTAGTTTTATTGCGTAGGCTTCTGCACTGAAAATAGATGCTTCATTTGGCAACCGTTTTTTGATAATTGTTTTTTTAATTATTGCTGCGCTGCCTGTTTTTTCTTCGTCTTTTGAGCCGTCCGTGTAAATACTTTCGTAGTTTTGATATTTTTCTTTTATTTTTGAGAATTTTTCAATGTATATTGTGGGGTGTGTTTTTGATTTTGATAATTTGTTTAAACTTAATATTATGTTTGGATTTTTGATTATCCATGGTGGTATGTTTGATTGGTTGGTTTTAAGTATTTGATTAGATTGTATATTATTTTCTTGGATGATTCCTTCTATTCGGAATCCTAATGTTTTGATTTTATTTGTGTTAAGATTAAATTTCTCTTTGTGATTTGGTGTAAGTACACAATCGTGTGTGGGGTTAGAAGGACAGGAAGAGAGTTTTAGATAGTATTGAGTTGCTAGTTTCTCCATTCTTAGTTGTAATGGGGGTTCGTTTGCCTCTACATGTAGACTCTCTATAGGTGAGGTGGGATAGGCTCCTAGAGCTATCCGAAGGCCTTCATGGTGTATTGTGTTTATTGTTTTCAGATAAGACTTTCTAGTTGATTGGTAGACCATGCTGCCATAGTCCAGTTTGGAGCGGATCAATGTTCTATAAAGTTTAAGAAGGGTTTCTTTGCTAGCTCCCCATTCTGTATGGGCTACTGTTCGCAGTAGTTGGAGAGCTTTAAAACATTTTATTTTTAGGTAATTGATATGTGGTCTGAAGGTCAGTTTGCTGTCAAAGATCATTCCTAGAAATTTATATTGCTGAACTACTGGTATTTCTTCATTTCCTAGTTTTAGAGTTGGGTTATTGTGTAATTTTTTCATTTGGCAGAAGTGTACAGATTTTGTTTTTGTTTTTGATATTTTAAAACCGTTTTCGAGTGTCCATTTGTTTATTTGATGTAAGCATTGTTGAAGTTGTCTTTCTGCTGTGTTGAGGTTTCTCGATCTGTAATATATTGTAAAATCATCAACATAAAGGCTACAGTGTATTCCTGATTTGATGTTTTTTATTATGTCATTTATTTTTACTTTGAAAAGTGTAGGGGAGAGTACACTTCCCTGTGGTACTCCCTCTTCTTGCTTTTGATAATCAGAACGTGTAGCATCTATTTGTACTTGGAAGAGTCTATCTGTTAAAAATCCTTTTACAAAGTTTGGTAGTCGACCTCTTAATCCTAGTTTATGCAGATCTTTCATTATACCATGTTTCCAGGTTTGATCAAATGCTTTTTCTATATCAAAGAATATAGCTAGATGTTGTTTGTTTAAATTGGCCTCTCTTATGGCTGTTTCTAGTCTTATTATGTGATCTATTGTACTTCTTCCTTTATTATATCCGCATTGATATTTTGATATGTGTTTTCCTTCTTCTAGAAACCAACTCATTCTGGCGTTGACCATTCGCTCCATTGTCTTACATAGACAGCTTGTTAATGCTATTGGTCGGTAACTTTGTGGGTTGTTTCCCTCTCTTCCTTCTTTGAGTATGGGAATAATTACTGATTCTCTCCATATTTTGGGAAATTTCCCAGTAGTCCAAATATTGTTAAAAATATTCAAAAGGTATTTCAGCGATTCTTGTGGTAGTTGTTTAATAAATTCATAGTGGATTTGGTCTGGGCCTACTGCTGTATTATGGGATTTTTTAAGGCTTCTATTAGTTCTGCTTCGGTGAATAGATTGTTGTAGGCTTCTGTATTTTTAGATGTAAAATTTAGTTGGTTATTTATATCTTTTTGTTTACACTTTTGTAGGTTTTGATTTTTGCTCATTTTAAAGTTTTCTGCAAATGTCTCTGCTAGTAGATTTGCTATCTCTTTTTTGCTAGTTACTTTAGTGTTGTCCTTTTTAAGATGTATTATTGGGTATATTTGATTTTTCCCAGCTATTTTTCTCATCATTTCCCATATTGTCTTGGTTTTGGAATGTGTATTTAGGCTATTTACATATTTTTTCCAACATTCCCTTTTTGCTTCTTTAACAGTTTTCCGTGCTACTGCTTTGAGTTTTTTCATTTCAATCAAATTTTGGGTTGTGGGTTCCTTTTTGAATTTTCGCAATGCTGCTTCCCGGTTTCTGACTGCTTTTTGGCAGTTTTTGTCAAACCAGGGTTTAGTTTTTTTATAATTATTTTGCTTTTTTGGTATATTTTCTGAGGCAATGGTTATTAATGTTTTGGTAAAATATTCTATCGAGTTGTCTGTGTCTTTTGACTGTATCAGTAATTGTTTACATTTGTTTTTGAAACCCTCCCAGTTGGCTCTTTTCAGTTTCCATCTGACGGGGCCTATCTTTTCTTCCTTGGCAGGCTTTTGATTTTCTAGAATGATCGGGTAATGATCACTGCCACATGTGTCGCTATGTGTTTTCCATGTATAATCCATACAAATTTCTGGATTGCATATACTTAAGTCTATTGACGATTCTGTTCCATTGGAGGGATTAAGGTAGGTTGAGGATTTATGATTTAATAGACATAAGTTATGGGTGTTAATTATTTCTTCCATTATTTTACCTTTAGTATCTATTTTTTTGCTATTCCATATAGGATTATGACTGTTAAAGTCTCCTAGTAAGATTCTGGGTTTAGGGAGTTGTTCCATCAAGTTGTTTATTTCTGTTGTATTTATTGGTTCCTGTGGGGGTATATAGATGGAAAGAATTGTGATGGTTTTATCTAGTGTCACTTGTGTTGCTATTGCTTGTAATTTAGTTTTAATGTGTACTTTACTTTGCGGTATGTCATTTCTAATCAATATTGACACTCCTCCATTAGCTCTATGTCCTGTATTGTGGTTATAGTGGTATTGTTTATAATTTTTAATTTTTAAGTTGGCATTTTCTTGTAAAAAAGTTTCCTGTAAGCAGATGACAGCTGGATACAGTAGTGACATAAGTATGAGTAGGTCATTGTAATTAGATTTTATTCCACGACAGTTCCATTGCAGGATCTTATGTGCCATGATTATACTTTCATTTTTTGGAGGTAAAGTTACCTGCTAGGTTTATATCATTTGTCCTCTCTAGTTTTTTTCCATCTCTTGAGTTTTTAGAAGCTTTGTCTTCAACTGCTTGTGGTATCCTTCGGTCAGATTTTTGGTTTTGTTTTGAATTTTGTTTGTTTTCTTTCTCTTCTATTTCCATATATTCCATAGGCTCAAATTTATTTTCATTTGATATATTGATTCTTGATTTTGAATTAGATCTTGATCGGGTGCTTTCTTGCTCTGTTGTCATTTTTTTTTCTTTTTGTTTATTTTTCATTTTCTTAGTTTGGGAAGAAGAGGGTTCGCTGGAGTTTTGTTCTGTTTTCTTTCCAAAGTTTTTTGCCTTCTTCTGGGTTTATTCCATTTGATCTGGATTGTTGAGTTTTATTTTGATCCAATTTAAGTTCAATTAAAAAGGTTTTTAATTCTTCGAGGAAAGCTTTTAATTCTTTGCATAAATTTGTTATTTCAACTGAACCTTTTATTTTATCTTCATTGTTTATTTTATTTGCTTTTTGTGCCATGGAAGCATAGGTGTTTTCTTTTATGTTATTTTTAACTTCCTTTCGTGCTTCTATGAAAGATATATTTTTTTTGTATTTTATTCTAATTATTTCTTTCTCCTGTTTATATATACTGCATTGTTTTGAAAGAGCAGAGTGGTTTCCCAAACAGTTTGAGCATAGGCTCTCATTTGGGCAGTTCTCTTCTTTATGTTCAGGTTCTTTTTCATTACATTTTCCACATATTCTTTTATTTCTACAGGAATCTCTGTGATGCCCAAATTTGTGGCATCTATAGCATTGATAAGGGTTTGGTACGTATTGTTCTACTTTTATACTTTCATATGCAATTTTAATTGTTGTTGGAATTTGGGGGGAGTTGAAAGTTATAATGTAGGTATTAGTTTGTATCTCTACTTCATTTTTCTTTATTGTTATTCCTTTGACATTTGTAACTCCTTGAGTTTGGAGTTCTGTTTTTATCTCCTCTAGAGTGCACAGGGAGAGCTCCTTGCTTTTTACTACTCCCTTTGAGAAATTTAGGGTTTGGTGTGGGTAGGCTTTTATTTCTATTTCTTGTAGTTTTTTTTGTCTTATTAATGTGTCCGCATATATCTTTTTTTCTACTTCTGCTAGTAGTGTTCCATTTTGTAATTTTTTTACATTTTTTGGTATAATGATATTTGATATTGCTTTTTGTATTTTAAATGGTGAAATTTCTGTTAATGCTTTTTTGCTTATTGCTTCAAGTACAATAAATCGTGGAAAGTTTTCGCTGTCATTTTCTGTTTCCGAGTCGTTATCCACATGTGGTCTCTTGGAAGATTTCTTTTTTTCCATTGATTGTTTTTATTTTTTTTCATCATTCTCACTCCCTATCCACCACGGAGTCCAGTATTGGGACATGACAAGGGGGAAACCCATTCGCCTTGCCATGTCGGGGCTACGTGAATGATATACTCTCTTTGGGAGGAGTCTATGAGCACGCGTGTTCCTTTGTTTCCGTTTTCCAAGTATTACGGCTGTGAAGGTTTAGCAAGTGTGTCAGATCCTTTTTTTTTCTCCCAAATTGATTGACCCTCAGCCACCGCCTCCCATCACATATTTAGGGTTAAGTGTTAGTTTTGGTTGGGAAGAGGAGTGTCAGTTATAAGTTTGGGATGGATTATATATGATGGGGCTTGACATGACCAGCCGATTGATCGGATCGGGCCCATCCGACCGACCGCCCGTCTAGCCCAGGTAAGGGACAAAGTGGTGTGTTACAGGATTGTGACCGCTTTACACCTGGGTTACAACCTGCTCAACCACCAAGATCCCGTCGCCAGACATTACGGGTCGCCACCCACGGCCAACAGGTGGCCCCATTGAGGGACTTTTACTCTCTGCAGGGGGGCAGTCGGCGTATTCTGATGCCCCACCAACTGGGCCATTATGGACAGGGAAAGACCTAATCTAAAACCTGAAAAAAAAAAAATATTTTGCCTACAAATTCATACCGTGATCGTAGCATGCATGGACTGGACTCATATGACTGGGATGTACATGAAAAAGATTGTGGGCACAAAATGGGTGTTCACTGTATAATTCTCATCTGTTTCCCATTACTATTTCTATTCTACTTCATCAATATAGCATTATGGACCTAATCTAAAATCTGCAAAAAAAAAAAATATTTTGCCTACAAATTCATACCGTGATCGTAGCATGAATGGACTGGACTCATATGACTGGGATGTCCATGAAAAAGATTGTGGGCAGAAAATGGGTGATCACTGTACATTTCTCTTCGGTTTCCTATTTATATTTATATTTTACTTCCTCAATTTAGCATTATGTACAGGGAAAGAACTAATCTAAGCTATGCACAAAAATATTTTGCCTTCAAATTCATACCGTGATCTTAGCATGCATGGACTCGACTCATATGACTTGGATTTCAATGAAAAAGATTGTGGGCAGAAAATGGGAGATCACTGTACATTTCTCTTCTGTTTCCTATTTATATTTATATTTTACCTCCTCAATTTAGTATTATGGCCAGGGAAAGACCTAATTTAAGATCTGCACAAAAATATTTTGCCTTCAAATTCATTCCGTGATCGTAGCATGCATGGACTCGACTCATATGACTGGGATTTCCATGAAAAAGATTGTGGGCAGAAAATGGGTGATCACTGTACATTTCTCTTCTGTTTCCTATTTATATTTATATTTTACCTCCTCAATTTGGCATTATGGACAGTGAAAGACCTAATCTAAGATCTGCACAAAAATATTTTGCTTTCAAATTCATACCGTGATCGTAGCATGCATGGACTCATATGACTGGGATTTCAATGAAAAAGATTGTGTGCCGAAAATGCATGAACACTGTACATTTCTCTTCTGTTTCCTATTTATATTTCTATTTTACCTACTCAATTTAGCATTATGGACAGGGAAAGACTTAATCTAAGCTCTGCACAAAAATATTTTGCCTTCAAATTCATACCGTGATCGTAGCATGCATGGACTCGACTCATATGACTGGGATTTCCATGAAAAAGATTGTGTTCAGAAAATGGGTGATCACTGTACATTTCTCTTCTGTTTCCTATTTATATTTCTATTTTACCTCCTCAATTTAGCATTATGGACAGGGAAAGACCTAATCTAAGATCTGCAAAAAAATATTTTGCCTTCAAATTCATACCGTGATCGTAGCATGCAGGGACTCAACTCATATGACTGGGATTTACACGAAAAAGATTGTGGGCCGAAAATAGGTGATCACTGTACATTTCTCTTCTGTTTCCTATTTATATTTATATTTTACCTCCCCAATTTAGCATTATGGACAGGGAAAGACCAAATCTAAGATCAGCACAAAAATATTTTGCCTTCAAATTCATACCGTGATCGTAGCATGCATGGACTCGACTCATATGACTGGGATTTCCATGAAAAAGATTGTGGGCCGAAAATGGGTGATCACTGTACATTTCTCTTCTGTTTCCTACTTATATTACTATTTTACCTCCTCAATTTGGCATTATGGACAGGGAAAGACCTAATCTAAGATCTGCACAAAAATATTTTGCCTTCAAATTCATACCGTGATCGTAGCATGCATTGACTCGACTCATATGACTGGGATTACCATGAAAAAGATTGTGGGCGGAAAATGGGTGATGACTGTACATTTCTCTTTTGTTTCCTATTTATATTTCTATTGTACCTCCTCAATTTAGCATTATGAACAGTGAAAGACCTAATCTAAAATCTGCACAAAAATATTTTGCCTTCAAATTCTTAGTGTGATCGTAGCATGCATGGACTCGACTCATATGACTGGGATTTCCATGAAAAAGATTGTGGGCAGAACATGGGTGATCACTGTACATTTCTCTTCTGTTTCCTATTTATATTTATATTTTACCCCCTCAATTTAGCATTATGGACAGGGAAAGACCTAATCTAAGATCTGCACAAAAATATTTTGCCTTCAAATTCATACCGTGATCGTAGCAAGAATGGACTCCACTCATATGACTGGTATTTCCATGAAAAAGATTGTAGGCCGAAAATGGGTGATCACTGTACATTTCTCTGCTGTTTCCTATTTTTATTTCTATTTTACTTCCTCAATTTAGCATTATGGACATTGAAAGACCAAATATAAAATCTGCAAAAAAATATTTTGCCTTCAAATTCATATCGTGATCGTAGCATGCATGGACTCGACTCATATGACTGGGATTCCCTTAAAAAAGATTGTGGGCCGAAAATGGGTGATCAATGTACCTTTCACTTCTGTTTCCTATTTATATTTCTATTTTACTTCCTTAATTTAGCATTATGGACAGGGAAATACCTAATCTAAGCTCGGCACAAAAATATTTTGCCTTCAAATTCATACCGTGATCGTAGCATGTATGGACTCGACTCATATGACTGGGATTTCAATGAAAAAGATTGTGGGCCGAAAATGGGTGATCACTGTACATTTCTCTTCTGTTTCCTATTTATATTTCTATTTACCTCCTCAATTTAGCATTATGGACAGGGAAAGACCTAATGTATGTTCTGCTAATAAATATTTTGCCTTCAAATTCATACCGTGATCGTAGCATGCATGGACTCGACTCATATGACTGGGATTTCCATGAAAAAGATAGTGGGCCGAAAATGGGTAATCACTGTACATTTCTCTTCTGTTTCCTATTTATATTTTCTATTTTACATCCTCAATTTAGCATTATGGACAGGGAAAGACCTAATCTAATATCTGCAAAAAAATATTTTGGCTTCAAATTCATACCGTGATCGTAGCATGCATGGATTCGTTCATATGAATGGGATTTCCATGAAAATGATTGTGGGCACAAAATGGGTTATCACTGTACATTTCTCTTCTGTTTCCCATTACTATTTCTATTTAACTTCCTCAATTTAGCATTATGGACTGGGAAAGACCAAATATAAGATCAGCAAAAAAATATTTTGCCGTCAAATTCATACCGTGATCGTAGCATGCAAGGACTCGACTCATATGACTGGGATTTCCATGAAAAAGATTGTGGGCAGAAAATGGGTGATCACTGTACATTTCTCTTCTGTTTCCCATTACTATTTCTATTTTACTTCCTCAATTTAGCATTATGGATAGGGAAAGACCTAATCTAAGATCTGCAAAAAAATATTTTGCCTTCAAATTCATACCGTGATCGTAGCATGCATGGACTCGACTCATATGACTGGGATTTCCATGAAAAAGATTGTGGGCACAAAATGGGTGATCACTGTATATTTCTCTTCTGTTTACCATTACTATTTCTATTTTACCTCCTCAATTTAGCATTATGGACAGGGAAAGACCTAATCTAAGATCTGCAAAAAAATATTTTGCCTTCAAATTCATACCATGATCGTAGCATGCATGGACTCGACTCATATGACTGGGATTTCCATGAAAAAGATTGTGGGCACAAAATGGGTGATCACTGTATATTTCTCTTCTGTTTACCATTACTATTTCTATTTTACCTCCTCAATTTAGCATTATGGACAGGGAAAGACCTAATCTAAGATCTGCAA
Organism: Acanthosepion lycidas; assembly: GCA_963932145.1. Taxonomy (NCBI): domain Eukaryota; kingdom Metazoa; phylum Mollusca; class Cephalopoda; order Sepiida; family Sepiidae; genus Acanthosepion; species Acanthosepion lycidas. The sequence continues at coordinate 14,534 of CAWVQA010000007.1, read as the reverse complement.
AAAAATATTTTGCCTTCAAATTCATACCGTGATCGTAGCATGCATGGACTCAACTCATATGACTGGGATTTCCATGAAAAAGATTTTGGGCAGAAAATGGGTGATGACTGTACATTTCTCTTCTGTTTCCCATTACTATTTCTATTTTACTTCCTAAATTTAGCATTATGGACAGGGAAAGACCTAATCTAAGATCTGCAAAAACATATTTTGCCTTCAAATTCATACCGTGATCGTAGCATGCATGGACTCGACTCATATGACTGGGATTTCCATGAAAAAGATTGTGGGCACAAAATGGGTGATCACTGTATATTTCTCTTCTGTTTACCATTACTATTTCTATTTTACCACCTCAATTTAGCATTATGGACAGGGAAAGACCTAATCTAAGATCTGCAAAAAAATATTTTGCCTTCAAATTCATACCATGATCGTAGCATGCATGGACTCGACTCATATGACTGGGATTTCCATGAAAAAGATTGTGGGCACAAAATGGGTGATCACTGTATATTTCTCTTCTGTTTACCATTACTATTTCTATTTTACCTCCTCAATTTAGCATTATGGACAGGGAAAGACCTAATCTAAGATCTGCAAAAAAATATTTTGCCTTCAAATTCATACCGTGATCGTAGCATGCATGGACTCAACTCATATGACTGGGATTTCCATGAAAAAGATTGTGGGCACAAAATGGGTGATCACTGTATATTTCTCTTCTGTTTACCATTACTATTTCTATTTTACTTCCTCAATTTAGCATTATGGACAGGGAAAGACCTAATCTAAGATCTGCAAAAAAATATTTTGCCTTCAAATTCATACCGTGATGGTAGCATGCATGGACTCGACTCATATGACTGGGATTTCCATGAAAAAGATTGTAGGCACAAAATGGGTGATCACTGTACATTTCTCTTCTGTTTCCAATTACTATTTCTATTTTACTTCCTCAATTTAGCATTATGGGCCGTGAAAGACCTAATCTAAGATCTGCAAAAAAATATTGTGCCTTCAAATACATACCGTGATCGTAGCATGCATGGATTCGTCTCATATGCCTGGGATTTCCATGAAATAGACTGTGAGCACAAAATGGGTGATCACTGTACATTTCTCTTATGTTTCCAATTACTATTTCTATTTTACTTCCTCAATTTAGCATTATGGACAGGGAAAGACCTAATCTAAGATCTGCAAAAAAATATTTTGCCTTCAAATACATACCGTGATCGTAGCATGCATGGATTCGTCTCATATGCCTGGGATTTCCATGAAATAGACTGTGGGCACAAAATGGTTGATCACTGTACATTTCTCTTCTGTTTCCTATTTATATTTATATTTTACTTCCTTCATTTAGAATTATGGACAGGGAAAGACCTAATCTAAGATCTGCCAAAAAAATATTTTGCCTTCAAATTCATACCTTGATCGTAGCATGCATGGACACGACTCATATAACTGGGATTTCCATGAAAAAGATTGTGGACAGAAAATGGGTGATCACTGAACATTTCTCTTCTGTTTCCTATTTATATTTATATTTTACTTCCTCAATTTAGCATTATGGACAGGGAAAGATCTAATCTAAGATCTGCCAAAAAAATATTTTGCCTTCAAATTCATACCTTGATCGTAGCATGCATGGATTCGACTCATATGCCTGGGATTTCCATGAAATAGACTGTGAGCAGAAAATGGGTGATCACTATACATTTCTCTTCTGTTTCCTATTTAAATTTTACTTGCTTAATTAAGCATTATTGACAGCGAAAGACCTAATCTAAGCTCTGCAAAAAAATATTTTGCCTTCAAATTCATACCGTGATCGTAGCATGCATGGACACGACACATATGACTGGGATTTCCATGAAAAAGATTGTGGGCACAAAATGGGTGATCACTGTACATTTCTATTCTGTTTCATATTTATATTTATATTTTACTTCCTTCATTTAGCATTATGGACATGGAAAGACCTAATCTACGATCTGCACAAAAATATTTTGCCATCAAATTCATACCGTGATCGTAGCATGCATGGACACGACTCATATGACTGGGATTTCCATGAAAAAGATTGTGGGCAGAAAATGGGTGATCACTGTACATTTCTCTTCTGTTTCCTATTTATATTTATATTTTACTTCCTTCATTTAGCATTATGGACATGGAAGGACCTAATCTAAGCTCTGCAAAAAAACATTTTGCCTTCATATTCATACCGTGATCGTAGCATGTATGGAATCGACTCATATGACTGGGATTTCCATGAAAAAGATTGTGGGCAGAAAATGGGTGATCACTGTACTTTTCTCTTCTGTTTCCTATTCATATTTGTATTTTACTTCCTCAATTTAGCATTATGGACAGGGAAAGACCTAATCTAAGATCTGCAAAAAAATATTTTGCCTTCAAATTCATACCGTGATCGTAGCATGCATGGACTCGACTCATATGACTGGGATTTCCATGATAAAGATTGTGGGCCGAAAATGGGTGATCACTGTACATTTCTCTTCTGTTTCCTATTTATATTTATATTTTACCTCCTCAATTTAGCATTATGGACAGAGAAAGACCTAATCTAAGATTTGCACAAAAATATTTTGCCTTCAAATTCATACCATGATCGTAGCATGCATGGACTCGACTCATATGACTGGGATTTCCATGAAAAAGATTGTGGGCTGAAAATAGGTGATCACTGTACATTTCTGTACTGTTTCCTATTTATATTTCCATTTTACCTCCTCAATTTAGCATTATGGACATGGAAAGACCTAATGTAAGATCTGCACAAAAATATTTTGCCTTCAAATTCATTCCGTGATCGTAGCATGCATGGACTCGACTCGAATGACTGGGATTTCCATGAAAAAGATTGTGGGCAGAAAATGGGTGATCACTGTACATTTCTCTTCTGTTTCCTATTGATATTTATATTTTACCTCTTTAATTTAGCATTATGGACAGGGAAAGACCTAATCTAAGATCTGCACAAAAATATTTTGCTTTCAAATTCATACCGTGATAGTAGCATGAATGGACTCGACTCATATGACTGGGATTTCCATGAAAAAGATTGTGGGCAGAAAATGTGTTATCACTGTACATTTCTCTTCTGTTTCCTATTTATATTTATATTTTACTTCCTTCATTTAGCATTATGGACATGGAAAGTCCTAATCTACGATCTGCAAAAAAATATTTTGCCATCAAATTCATACCGTGATCGTAGCATGCATGGACTCGACTCATATGACTGGAATTTCCATTAAAAAGATTTTGGGCAGAAAATGCGTGATCACTGTACATTTCTCTTCTGTTTCCTATTTATATTTATATTTTACTTACTTCATTTAGCATTATGGACAGGGAAAGACCTAATCTAAGGTCTGCAAACAAGTATTTTGCCTTCAAATTCATACCGTGATCGTAGCATGCATGGACTCTACTGATATGACTGGGATTTCCATAAAAGAGATTGTGGGCTGAAAATGGGTGATCACTGTACATTTTTCTTCTGTTTCGTATTTATATTTGTATTTTACTTCCTCAATTTAGCATTATGGCCAGGGAAAGACCTAATCTAAGATCTGCACAAAAATATTTTGCCTTCAAATTCATACCGTGATCGTAGTATGCATGGACTCGACTCATATGACTGGGATTTCCATGAAAAAATTGTGGGGAGAAAATAGGTGATCACTGTACATTTCTCTTCTGTTTCCTATTTATATTTATATTTTACCTCCTCAATTTAGCATTATGGACCGGGAAAGACCTAATCTAAGATCTGCACAAAAATATTTTGCCTTCAAATTCATACCGTGATCGTAGCATGCATGGACACGACTTTATATGACTGGGATTTCAGGAAAAAGATTGTGGGCAGAAAATGGGTGATCACTGTAAATTTCTCTTCTGTTTCCTATTTATATTTATATTTTACTTCCTCAATTTAGCATTATGGACAGGGAAAGACCTAATCTAAGCTCTGCAAAAAAATATTTTGCCTTCAAATTCATACCATGATCGTAGCATGCATGGACTCGACTCATATGACTGGGATTTATATGAAAAAGATTGTGGGCAGAAAATGGGTGATCACTGTATATTTCTCTTCTGTTTCTTATTTATATTTCTATTCAACTTCTTCAATTTAGCATTATGGACAGGGAAAGACCTAATTTAAGATCTGCAAAAAAGTATTTTGCTTTCAAATTCATACCGTGATCATAGCATGCATGGACTCGACTCATATGACTGGAATTTCCATGAAAAAGATTGTGGGCCGAAAATGGGTGATCACTGTACATTTTCTTCTGTTTCCTATTTATATTTATATTTTACCTCTTCAATTTAGCATTATGGAGAGGGAAAGACCTAATCTGAAATCTTCACAAAAATATTTTACCTTCAAATTCATACCGTGATCGTAGCATGCATGGACTCAACTCATATGACTGGGATTTCCATGAAAAAGATTGTGGGCCGAAAATGGGTGATCACTGTACATTTCTCTTCTGTTTCCTATTTATATTTCTACTTTACCTCCTCTATTTAGCATTATGGACAGGGAAAGACCTAATCTAAAATCTGCACAAAAATATTTTGCTTTCAAATTCATACCGTGATCGTAGCATGCATGGATACGACTCATATGACTGGGATTTCCATGAAAAATATTGTGGGCCGAAAATGGGTGATCACTGTACATTTCTCTTCTGTTTCCTATTTATATTTATATTTTACTTACTCAATTTAGCATTATGGACAGGGAAAGACCTAATCTAAAATCTGCACGAAAATATTTTGCCTTCAAATTCATACCGTGATCGTAGCATGCATGGACTCGACTCATATGACTGGGATTTCCATGAAAAATATTGTGGGCCGAAAATTAGTGATCATTGTACATTTCTCTTCAGTTTCCCATTTATATTTATATTTTACCTACACAATTTAGCATTATGGACAGGGAAAGACCTAATCTAAAATCTGCACAAAAATATTTAGCTTTCAAATTCATACCGTGATCGTAGCATGCATTGATTCGACTCATATGACTTGGATTTCCATAAAAAAGCCTTTGGGCCGAAAATGGGTGATCACTGTACATTTCTCTTCTGTTTCCTATTTATATTTATATTTTATCTCCTCAATTTAGCATTATGGACAGGGAAAGACCAAATCTAAGATCTACAAAAAAATATTTTGCCTTCAAATTCATACCGTAATCGTAGCATGCATGGACTCGTCTCATATGACTGGGATTTCCATGAAAAAGATTGTCGGCCGAAAATGGGTGATCACTGTACATTTCTCTTCTCTTCGCTATTTATATTTCTATTTTACCTCTTCAATTTAGCATTATGGACAGGGGAAGACCTAATCTAAAATCTGCACAAAAATATTTTGCTTTCAAATTCATACTGTGATGGTAGCATATATGACTCGACTCATATGACTGGGATTTCCATGAAAAAGATTGTGGGCCGAAAATCTGTGATCACTCTACATTTCTCTTTGTTTCCTATTTATATTTATATTTTACCTCCTCAATTTAGCATTATGGACAGGGAAAGACCTAATCTAAATCTGCCCAAAAATATTTTGCCTTCAAATTCATACCGTGATCGTAGCATGCATGGACTCGACTCATATGACTGGGATTTCCATGAAAAAGATTATAGGCCGAAAATGGGTGATCACTGTACATTTCTCTTCTGTTTCCTATTTATATTTATATTTTACCTCCTCAATTTAGCATTATGGACAGGGAAAGACCTAATCTAAAATCTGCACAAAAATATTTTGCCTTCAAATTCATACCGTGATCGTAGCATGCATTGAATCGACTCATATGACTGGGATTTCCATGAAAAAGATTGTGGGCCGAAAATGGGTGATAACTGTACATTTCTCTTCTGTATTCTATTTATATTTATATTTTACCTCCTCAATTCAGCATTATGGCCAGGGAAAGACCTAATCTAAGCTCTGCACAAAAATATTTTGCCTTCAAATTCATACCGTGATCGTAGCATGCATGGACGCGACTCATATGACTGGGATTTCCATGTAAAAGATTGTGGGCCGAAAATGGGTGATCACTGTACATTTCTCTCCTTTTCCTATTTATATTTCTATTTTACCTTCTCAATTTAGCATTATGGACAAGGAAAGTCCTAATCTAAAATCTTCACAAAAATATTTAGCTTTCAAATTCATACCGTGACCGTAGCATGCATGGACTCGACGCATATGACTGGGATTTCCATGAAAAAGATTGTCGGCCGAAAATGGGAGATCACTGTACATTAATCTTCTGTTTCCTATTTATATTTCTATTTTACCTCCTCAATTTAGCATTATGGACAGGGAAAGACCTAATCTAAAATCTGCACAAAAATATTTTGCCTTCAAATTCATACCGTGATCGTAGCATGCATGGACTCGACTCATATGACTGGGATTTCCATGAAAAAGATTCTGGGCCGAAAATGGGTGATCACTGTACATTTCTCATCTGTTTCCTATTTATATTTATATTTTACCTCCTCAATTTAGCATTATGGACAGGGAAAAACCTGATCTAAAATCTGCACAAAAATATTTTGCCTTCAAATTCATACCGTGATCGTAGCATGCATGAACTCGACTCATATGACTGGGATTTCCATGAAAAAGTTTGTGGGCCGAAAATGGGTGATCACTGTACATTTCTTTTCTGTTTCCTATTTATATTTCTATTTTACCTTCTCAATTTAGCATTATGGACAAGGAAAGTCCTAATCTAAAATCTTCACAAAAATATTTTGCTTTCAAATTCATACCGTGATCGTAGCATGCATGGACTCGACGCATATGACTGGGATTTCCATGAAAAAGATTGTGGGCCGAAAAAGGGTGATCACTGCACATTACTCTTCTGTTTCCTATTTATATTTCTATTTTACCTCCTCAATTTAGCATTATGGACAGGGAAACAACTAATCTAAAATCTGCACAAAAATATTTTGCCTTCAAATTCATACTGTGATCGTAGCATGCATGGACTCGACTCATATGACTGTGATTTCCATGTAAACGATTGTGGGCCGAAAATGGGTGTTCACTGTACATTTCTCTTCTGTATTCTATTTATATTTATATTTTACCTCCTCAATTCAGCATTATGGCCAGGGAAAGACCTAATCTAAGCTCTGCACAAAAATATTTTGCCTTCAAATTCATACCGTGATCGTAGCATGCATGGACTCGACTCATATGACTGGGATTTCCATGAAAAAGATTGTGGGCCGAAATTTGGTGATCACTGTACATTTCTCTTCTGTTTCCTATTTATATTTCTATTTTACCTCCTTAAGTTAGCATTATGGACAGGGAAAGACCTAATCTAAAATCTGCACAAAAATAATTTGCCTTCAAATTCATACAGTGATCGTAGCATGCATTAACTCGACTCATATGACTGGGATTTCCATGTAAAAGATTGTGGGCCGAAAATGGGTGATCACTGTTTGGTTCTCTCCTTTTCCTGTTTATATTTCTATTTTACCTTCTCAATTTAGCATTATGGACAGGGAAAGACCTAATCTAAAATCTGCACAAAAATATTTTGCATTTAAATTCATACCGGGATCGTGGCATCCATGGACTCGACTCATATGACTGGGATTTCCATGAAAAAGATAGTGGGCCGAAAATGGGTGATCACTGTACATTTCTCTTCTGTTTCCTATTTATATTTCTTTTTTACCTCCTCAATTTAGCATTATGGACAGGGAAAGACCTAATCTAAGATCTGCACAAAAATATTTTGCCTTCAAATTCATACCGTGATCGTAGCATGGATGGACTCGACTCATATGACTGTGATTTCCATGAAAAAGATTGTGGGCCGAAAATGGGTGATCAATATATATTTCTCTTCTGTTTCCTATTTATATTTCTATTTTACTTCCTTCATTTAGCATTATGGACAGAGAAAGACCTAATCTAAGCTCTGCACAAAAATATTTTGCCTTCAAATTAATACCGTGATCGCAGCATGCATGGACTCGACTCATATGACTGGGATTTCCATGAAAAAGATTGTCGGCCGAAAATGGGTGATCACTGTAGATTTCTCTTCTGTTTCCTATTTATATTTATATTTTACCTCCTAAATTTAGCATTATGGACAGGGAAAGACCTAATCTAAAATCTGCACAAAAATATTTTGCCTTCAAATTCATACCGTGAGCGTAGCATGCATGGACTCGACTCATATGACTGGGATTTCCATGAAAAAGATTGTGGGCCGAAAATGGGTGATCACTGTACATTTCTATTCTGTTTCCTATTTATATTTCTATTTTACCTCCTCAATTTAGCATTATGGACAGGGAACGACCTAATCTAAAATCTGCACAAAAATATTTTACCTTCAAATTCATACCGTGATCGTAGCATGCATGGACTCGACTCATATGACTGGAATTTCCATGAAAAAGACTGTGGGCCGAAAATGGGTGATCACAGTACATTTCTCATCTCTTTCCTATTTACATTTATATTTTACCTCCTCAATTTAGCATTATGGCCATTTAAAGACCTATTCTAAGATCTGCACAAAAATATTTTGCCTTCAAATTCATACCGTGATCATAGCATGCATGGACTCGACTCATATGACTGGGATTTCCATGATAAAGATTTTGGGCAGAAAATGGATGATCACTGAACATTTTTTTTCTGTTTCTTATTTATATTTATATTTTACTTCCTCAATTTAGCATTATGGACAGGTAAAGACCTAATCAAAGCTCTGCAAAAAAATATTTTGCTTTCAAATTCATACCGTGATCGTAGCATGTATGGACACGACTCATATGACTGGGATTTCCATGAAAATATTGTGGGCAGAAAATGGGTGATCACTGTACATTTTTCTTCTGTTTCCTGTTTATATTTCTATTTTACCTCCTCAATTTAGTATTATGGACAGGGAAAGACTTAATCTAAAATCTGCACAAAAATATTTTGCCTTCAAATTCATACCGTGATCGTAGCATGCATGGACTCGTCTCATATGACTGGCATTTCCATGAAAAAGATTGTGGGCAGAAAATGGGTGATCACTCTACATTTCTCTACTGTTTCCTATTTATATTTATATTTTACCTCCTCAATTAAGCATTATGGACAGGGAAAAACCTAATCTAAAATCTGCACAAAAATATTTTGCTTTCAAATTCATACCGTGATCGTAGCATGCATGGACACGACTCATATGACTGGGATTTCCATGAAAAAGATTGTGGGCAGAAAATGGGTGATCACTGTACATTTCTCTTCCGTTTCCTATTTATATTTGTATTTTACCTCCTCAATTTAGCATTATGGACAGGGAAAGACCTAATCTAAAATCTGCACAAAAATATTTTGCCTTGAAATTCATACCGTGATCGTAGCATGCATGGACTCGAATCATATGACTGGGATTTCCATGAAAAATTTTGTGGGCGGAAAATGTGTGATCACTGTACATTTCTCTTCTGTTTCCTATTCATATTTCTATTTTATCTCCTCAACTTAGCATTATAGACAGGGAAAGACCTAATCTAAAATCTGCACAAAAATATTTTGCTTTCAAATTCATACCGTGATCGTAGCATGCATGGACTCGACTCACATGACTGAGATTTTCATGAAAAAGTTTGTGGGCCGAAAATGGGTGATCACTGTACAATTCTCTTCTGTTTCCTATTTATATTTCTATTTTACTTCCTCAATTTAGCATTATGGACAGGGAAAGACCAAATCTAAGATCTGCAAAAAAATATTTTGCCTTCAAATTCATACCGTGATCGTAGCATGCATGGACTCGACTCATATTACTGGGATTTCCATGAAAAAGATTGTGTGCCGAAAATGGGTGATCACTGTACATTTCTCTTCTGTTTCCTATTTATATTTATATTTTACCTCCTCAATTTAGCATTATGGTCAGGGAAAGACCTAATCTAAGCACTGCACAAAAATATTTTGCCTTCAAATTCATACCGTGATTATAGCATGCGTGTACTCGACTCATATGACTGGGATTTCCATGAAAAAGATTGTGGGCCGAAAATGGGTGATCACTGTACATTTCTCTTCTGTTTCCTATTTATATTTATATTTTACCTCCTCAATTTAGCATTATGGCCAGGGAAAGACATAATGTAAGCTCTGCACAAAAATATTTTGCCTTCAAATTCATACCGGGATCGTAGCATGCATGGACTCGACTCATATGACTTGGATTTCCATGAAAAAGATTGTGGGCAGAAAATAGGTGATCACTGTACATTTCTCTTCTGTTTCCGATTTATATTTCTATTTTACCTCCTCAATTTAGCATTATGGACAGGGAAACACCTAATCTTAGATCTGCACAAAAATATTTTGCCTTCAAATTCATACCGTGATCGTAGCATGCATGGACTCGACTCATATGACTGGGATTTCCATGAAAAAGATTCTGGGCCGAAAATGGGTGATCACTGTACATTTCTCTTCTGTTTCCTATTTATATTTCTCTTTTACCTCCTCAATTTAGCATTATGGACAGGGAATGACCTAATCTAAAATCTGCACAAAAATATTTTGCCTTCAAATTCATACCGTGATCGTAGCATGCATGGACTCGACTCATTTGGCTGGGATTTCCATGAAAAAGATTGTGGGCCGAAAATGGGTGATCACTGTACATTTCTCTTCTGTTTCCTATTTATATTTATATTTTACCTCCTCAATTTAGCATTATGGACAGGGAAAGACATCATCTAAGATCTGCACAAAAATATCTTGCCTTCAAATTCATACCGTGATTGTAGCATTCATGGACTCAACTCATATGACTGGGATTTCCATGAAAAAGATAGTGGGCAGAAAATGGTTGATCACTGTACATTTCTTTTCTGTTTCCTATTTATATTTCTATTTTACCTCCTCAATTTAGCATTATGGACAGGGAAAGACCTAATCTAAGATCTGCACAAAAATATTTTGCCTTCAAATTCATACCGTGATCGTAGCATGCATGGACTCTACTTATATGACTGGGATTTCCAAGAAAAAGATTGTGGGCCGAAAATGGGTAATCACTGTACATTTCTCTTCTGTTTGCTATTTATATTTATATTTTACCTCCTCAATTCAGCATTATTGACAGGGAAAGACCTAATCTAAGATCTTCAAAAAAATATTTTGCCTTCAAATTCATACCGTGATCGTATCATGCATGGACTCGACTCATATGACTGGGATTTACATGAAAAAGATTGTGGGCAGAAAATGGGTGATCACTGTACATTTCTCTTCTGTTTCCTATTTATATTTTTATTTTCCTTCCTTCATTTAGCATTATGGACAGGGAAAGTCCTAATCTTAGATCTGCAAAAAAATATTTTGCCTTCAAATTCATACCGTGATCATAGCATGTATGGACTCGACTCATATGACTGGGATTTCCATGAAAATATTGTGGGCAGAAAATTGGTATTCACTGTACATTTCTCTTCTGTTTCCTATTTATATTTCCATTTTACTTCCTCAATTTAGCATTATGGACAGGGAAAGACCTAATCTAAGCTCTGCAAAAAAATATTTTGCCTTCAAATTCATACCGTGATCGTAGCATGCATGGACTCGACGCATATGACTGGGATTTCCATGAAAAAGATTGTGGGCAGAAAATGGGTGATCACTGTACATTTCTGTTCTGTTTCCTATTTATATTTATATTTTACCTTCTCAATTTAGCATTATGGACAGGGAAAAACATAATCTAAGTTCTGCAAAAAAATATTTTGCCTTCAAATTCATACCGTGATCGTAGCATGTATGGACTCGACTCATATGACTGGGATTTCCATGTAAAAGATTATGGAAAGAAATTGGGTGATCACTGTACATTTCTCTTCTGTTTCCTATTTATATTTCTATTTTACCACCTCAATTTAGCATTATGGACAGGGAAAGACCTAATCTAAAATCTGCAAAAAAATATTTTGCCTTCAAATTCATACCGTGATCGTAGCATGCATGGATTCGACTGATATGTCTGGGATTTCCATGAAAAAGATTGTGGGCAGAAAATGGGTCATCACTGTACATTTCTCTTCTGTTTCCTATTTATATTTATATTTTACCTCCTCAATTTAGCATTATTGACAGGGAAATACCTAATCTAAGATCTGCAAAAAAAAAAATTGCCTTAAAATTCATACCGTGATCGTAGCATGCATGGACTCGACACATATGACTGGGATTTCCATGAAAAAGATTGTGGGCAGAAAATGGGTGATCACTGTACATTTCTCTTCTGTTTCTTATTTATATTTCTATTTTACTTCCTCAATTTAGCATTATGGACAGGGAAAGACCTAATCTAAGATCTTCAAAAAAATATTTTGCCTTCAAATTCATACCGTGATCATAGCATGCATGGACTTGATTCATCTGACTGGGATTTCCGTAAAAAAGATTGTGGGCCGAAAATGGGTGATCACTGTACATTTCTCTTCTGTTTCATATTTATATTTCTATTTTACTTCCTCAATTTAGCATTATGGACAGGGAAAGACCTAATTTAAGTTCTGCAAAAAAATATTTTGCCTTCAAATTCATACCGTGATCGTAGCATGCATGGACTCGACTCATATGTCTGGGATTTCCATAAAAAAGATTGTGGGCAGAAAATGGGTGATCACTGTACATTTCTCTTCTGTTTCCTTATTATATTTCTATTTTACCTCCTCAATTTAGCATTATTGACAGGGAAATACCTAATCTAAGATCTGCAAAAAAAAAAATTGCCTTAAAATTCATACCGTGATCGTAGCATGCATGGATTCGACTCATATGACTGGGATTTCCATGAAAAAGATTGTGGGCAGAAAATGTGGGATCACTGTACATTTTTTTTCTGTTTCTTATTTATATTTATATTTTACTTCCTAAATTTAGCATTATGGACAGGGAAAGACCTAATCTAAGATCTGCACAAAAATATGTTGCCTTCAAATTCATACCGTGATCGTAGCATGCATGGACTTGACTCATCTGACTGGGATTTCCGTGAAAAAGATTGTGGGCCGAAAATGGGTGATCACTGTACATTTCTCTTCTGTTTCCTATTTATATTTCTATTTTACTTCCTCAATTTAGCATTATGGACAGGGAAAGAACTAACCTAAGATCTACAAAAAATATTTTGCCTTCAAATTCATACCGTGATCGTAGCATGCATGGACTCGACTCATATGTCTGGGATTTCCATGAAAAAGATTGTCGGCAGAAAATGGGTGATCACTGTACATTTCTCTTCTGTTTCCTATTTACATTTCTATTTTACTTCCTTCATTTAGCATTATGGACAGGGAAAGACCTAATCTAAGATCTGCAAAAAAATATTTTGCCTTCAAATTCATACCGTGATCGTAGCATGCATGGACTCGACTCATATGACTGGGATTTCCAGGAAAAAGATTGTCGGCAGAAAATGGGTGTTCACTGTACATTTCTCTTCTGTATCTCATTTATATTTATAATTTACCTCCTCAATTTAGCATTACGGACAGTGAAAGACCTAATCTAAGATCTGCAAAAAATATTTTGCCTTCAAATTCATACCGTGATCGTAGCTTGCATGGACTCTACTCATATGACTGGGATTCCATGAAAAAGATTGTGGGCATAAAATGGGTGATCACTGTACATTTTTTTTCTGTTTCTTATTTATATTTATATTTTACTTCCTCAATTTAGCATTATGGACAGGGAAAGACCTAATCTAAGATCTGCAAAAAAATATTTTGCTTTTAAATTCATACCGTGATCGTAGCATGCATGGACTCGACTCATATGACTGGGATTTCCATGAAAAAGATTGTGGGCAGAAAATGGGTGATCACTGTACATTTTTCTTCTGTTTCTTATTTATATTTATATTTTACTTCCTCAATTTAGCATTATGGACAGGGAAAGACCTAATCTAAGATGTGCAAAAAATATTTTGCCTTCAAATTCATACTATGATCGTAGCATGCATGGACTCGACTCATATGTCTGGGATTTCCATGAAAAAGATTGTCGGCAGAAAATGGGTGATTACTGTACATTTCTCTTCTGTTTCCTATTTATATTTCTATTTTACTTCCTTCATTTAGCATTATGGACAGGGAAAGACCTAATCTAAGATCTGCAAAAAAATATTTTGCCTTCAAATTCATACCGTGATCGTAGCATGCATGGACTCGACTCATATGATTGGGATTTTCATGAAAAAGATTGTCGGCAGAAAATGGGTGATCACTGTATATTTCTCTTCTGTTTCCTATTTATATTTATATTTTACTTCCTTCATTTATCATTATGGAGAGGGAAAGACCTAATCTAAGATCTGCAAAAAAATATTTTGCCTTCAAATTCATACCGTGATCGTAGTATGCATGGACTCGACTCATATGACTGGGATTTCCATGAAA
>CAWVQA010000005.1:97500-101752 GCA_963932145.1 Acanthosepion lycidas | reverse complement strand
TAATATATATATACGTGCTTGTTGTATATATATATATATATATATATACAACATACTGTATATATATATATATATATATATACGTGTATGTTGTATATATATATATATATATATATACGTGTATGTTGTATATATATATATATATATATATACGTGTATGTTGTATATATATAATATATATATATATACGTGTATGTTGATATATATAATATATATATATACGTGTATGTTGTATATATATATATATATATATACGTGTATGTTGTATATATATATATATATATATATACGTGTATGTTGTATATATATATATATATACGTGTATGTTGTATATATATATATACGTGTATGTTGTATATATATATACGTGTATGTTGTATATATATATACGTGTATGTTGTATATATATATATATATACGCGTATGTTGTATATATATATATATATACGCGTATGTTGTATATATATATATATACGCGTATGTTGTATATATATATATATATACGTGTATGTTGTATATATATATATATATACGTGTATGTTGTATATATATATATAATATACGTGTATGTTGTATATATATATATATATATATATACGTGTATGTTGTATATATATATATATATATATACGTGTATGTTGTATATATATATATATATATACGTGTATGTTGGTATATATATATATATATATACGTGTATGTTGTATATATATATATATATATACGTGTATGTTGTATATATATATATATATACGTGTATGTTGTATATATATATATATATACGTGTATGTTGTATATATATATATATATACGTGTATGTTGTATATATATATATATATAGTGTATGTTGTATATATATATATATATACGTGTATGTTGTATATATATGCGTGTATGTTGTGTATATATATATATATATATATACGTGTATGTTGTGTATATATATATACGTGTATGTTGTGTATATATATATACGTGTATGTTGTGTATATATATATATATACGTGTATGTTGTGTATATATATATACGTGTATGTTGTATATATATATATATATACGTGTATGTTGTATATATATATATATACGTGTATGTTGTATATATATATATATATATATACGTGTATGTTGTATATACGTGTATGTTGTATATATATATATATATATACGTGTATGTTGTATATACGTGTATGTTGTATGTATATATATATATATATATATACGTGTATGTTGTATATATATATATATATATATATATATATATATACGTGTATGTTGTATATATATATATATATATATATATATATATATATATATACGTGTATGTTGTATATATATATATATATATATATACGTGTATGTTGTATATATATATATATATATACGTGTATGTTGTATATATATATATATATATACGTGTATGTTGTATATATATATATACCTGTATGTTGTATATATATATATATATATATACCTGTATGTTGTATATATATATATATATATATATATATATATATACCTGTATCTTGTATATATATATATATATATATATACCTGTATGTTGTATATATATATATATATATATACCTGTATGGTGTATATATATATATATATATATATACCTGTATGTTGTATATATATATATATATATACCTGTATGTTGTATATATATATATATATATATACCTGTATGTTGTATATATATATATATATACCTGTATGTTGTATATATATATATATATACCTGTATGTTGTATATATATATATATATATATACCTGTATGTTGTGTATATATATATATATATATATATACCTGTATGTTGTATATATATATATATACCTGTATGTTGTATATATATATATATATATATACCTGTATGTTGTATATATATATATATATATACCTGTATGTTGTATATATATATATATATACCTGTATGTTGTATATATATATATATATATATATATATATATATATATACGTGTATGTTGTATATATATATATATATATATACGTGTATGTTGTATATATATATATATATATATACGTGTATGTTGTATACATATATATATATATATACGTGTATGTTGTTACATATATATATATATATACGTGTATGTTGTATATATATATATATATACGTGTATGTTGTATATATATAATATATACGTGTATGTTGTATATATATATATATATATATACGTGTATGTTGTATATATATATATATATTACGTGTATGTTGTATATATATATATATATATATACGTGTATGTTGTATATATATATATATATATATACGTGTATGTTGTATATATATATATATATATATACGTGTATGTTGTATATATATATATATATATATACGTGTATGTTGTATATATATATATATATATATACGTGTATGTTGTATATATATATATATATATACGTGTATGTTGTATATATATATATATATATACGTGTATGTTGTATATATATATATATATACGTGTATGTTGTATATATATATATATATACGTGTATGTTGTATATATATATATATATACGTGTATGTTGTATATATATATATATACGTGTATGTTGTATATATATATATATACGTGTATGTTGTATATATATATATATACGTGTATGTTGTATATATATATATATATACGTGTATGTTGTATATATATATATATACGTGTATGTTGTATATATATATATATATACGTGTATGTTGTATATATATATATATATACGTGTATGTTGTATATATATATATATATACGTGTATGTTGTATATATATATATATACGTGTATGTTGTATATATATATATATACGTGTATGTTGTATATATATATATATACGTGTATGTTGTATATATATATATATACGTGTATGTTGTATATATATATATATACGTGTATGTTGTATATATATATATATACGTGTATGTTTTATATATATATATATATATATATATACACGTGTATGTTTTATATATATATATATATATATACACGTGTATGTTGTATATATATATATATATATATACGTGTATGTTGTATATATATATATATATATACGTGTATGTTGTATATATATATATACGTGTATGTTGTATATATATATATACGTGTATGTTGTATATATATATATACGTGTATGTTGTATATATATATATATATATACGTGTATGTTGTATATATATATATATACGTGTATGTTGTATATATATATATATATATACGTGTATGTTGTATATATATATATACGTGTATGTTGTATATATATATATACGTGTATGTTGTATATATATATATATACGTGTATGTTGTATATATATATATATACGTGTATGTTGTATATATATATATACGTGTATGTTGTATATATATATATATACGTGTATGTTGTATATATATATATACGTGTATGTTGTATATATATATACGTGTATGTTGTATATATATATATATATACGTGTATGTTGTATATATATATATATACGTGTATGTTGTATATATATATATATACGTGTATGTTGTATATATATATATATACGTGTATGTTGTATATATATATATATACGTGTATGTTGTATATATATATATACGTGTATGTTGTATATATATATATATATATATATATACGTGTATGTTTTATATATATATATACACGTGTATGTTGTATATATATATATATATATACGTGTATGTTGTATATATATATATATATATACGTGTATGTTGTATATATATATATTACGTGTATGTTGTATATATATATATACGTGTATGTTGTATATATATATATATATATACGTGTATGTTGTATATATATATATACGTGTATGTTGTATATATATATATACGTGTATGTTGTATATATATATATATATACGTGTATGTTGTGTATGTTGTATATATATAATATACGTGTATGTTGTATATATATATATACGTGTATGTTGTATATATATATATATACGTGTATGTTGTATATATATATATATACGTGTATGTTGTATATATATATATACGTGTATGTTGTATATATATATATATACGTGTATGTTGTATATATATATATATACGTGTATGTTGTATATATATATATATACGTGTATGTTGTATATATATATATATATACGTGTATGTTGTATATATATATATATATACGTGTATGTTGTATATATATATATATATACGTGTATGTTGTATATATATATATATACGTGTATGTTGTATATATATATATACGTGTATG
>CAWVQA010000005.1:12500-90000 GCA_963932145.1 Acanthosepion lycidas | reverse complement strand
ATATATATATATACGTGTATGTTGTATATATATATATATATACGTGTATGTTGTATATATATATATATATATATATATATATATATATATATACGTGTATGTTGTATATATATATATATATATACGTGTATGTTGTATATATATATATATATATATATATATATATATATATATATATACGTGTATGTTGTATATATATATATATATATATACGTGTATGTTGTATATATATATATATATATATATATATATATATATATATACGTGTATGTTGTATATATATATATATATATATACGTGTATGTTGTATATATATATATATATATATACGTGTATGTTGTATATATATATATATATATACGTGTATGTTGTATATATATATATATACGTGTATGTTGTATATATATATATATATATACGTGTATGTTGTATATATATATATATATATATATATATATATATATATATATATATACGTGTATGTTGTATATATATATATATATATATATATATATATATATATATATATACGTGTATGTTGTATATATATATATATATATATATACGTGTATGTTGTATATATATATATATATATATACGTGTATGTTGTGTATATATATATATATATATACGTGTATGTTGTATATATATATATATATACGTGTATGTTGTGTATATATATATATATATACGTGTATGTTGTGTATATATATATATATATATATATATACGTGTATGTTGTATATATATATATATATATATATGTATATATATATATATATATATATATATATATATATATCGTGTATGTTGTATATATATATATATATATATATACGTGTATGTTGTATATATATATATATATATATATATATACTTGTATGTTGTATATATATATATATATATATATATATATATATATATATATATATATATATATATATATATTATATATATACGTGTATGTTGTTGTGGGGAAAAAAGGAATGGCTACCCTCCCAACGCCTCCCGTCTGTCTGGCCTGTGGGTTACGAAAGGAAAGGATCCAAGATGGCGTCCGTGACTTTTAATATTTACGGTCTCGTGCGGTCACGCAAAGTCGCGTTACACGCATGGTAATGAGGTGTTTCTGGACTCCATAAAAGCAGGAAAAAAAATGAACAGGACACCATTTTTTCACCAGTGTTCGGTGTACATGGCTTTGCGTTGCAGCGTGTGAGACATTTTCCGACGGAAAGAGTTGCGTCCCTTTCACCCTTGAATTTGACACCCTTGCTACAAGCTCCTTCGGCCATTACTACAACATGGACAGATTCGACTTGAAGTTGATACCTGAGTTCAACGGTTCCCCTGCTGGCCCGTCTGTGGTCGAGTGGTGGGAAAAGGCCGAGCGGGTCTGCCGGCTGTGTAAAGTTAAAGATCCCGCACTGGTCATCCGTCTGAGGCTCACCAAAGGAGCTTACGCCGTGTATCAGCAGCTCAGGGATGACGCAGACTTGGAGGAAATTAAGCAGGCTCTATACGTGGCATTCGGTGCGGACCCCATTGTCTCCTGGAGGCAGTTCACCGAACGGCGGCTTGGGCCAGATGAAACGGTAGATGTCTATCTGGCCGATTTGAGGAAGCTGGCCGCACCGTTCGGTGGAGCAAGCGACCAAATCCTAGGATGCGCCTTTCTGACCGCATTCCCAGACAACGCCAGTCGACTGCTACGAGCATCGTCAAGGCTCAATGAGCTGGGGTTAGACGAGTTACTGGCCAGAGCCCGGAATATTTTGAAGGACGACGCGGAGCCTGTCTCAGCAGCTGTGGAAGCACCCGCACCGCCAGCTGAGGACACAAGGTGCTATAAATGTGGCGAACTGAACCACTTCTCCAAAGACTGCCGAAGCAGTGCGAAGGATACGCATAACCGAGGAACACGGAGACGTATGCGTTGCTACAGGTGCAACAAGCTGGGCCACGTAGCAAGAAGCTGTCCGGGAAACGGGCAAGGGGAGTAAGCTACAGCGCCAGTCTTCTCCCCAGATCATCGCTGAACAAGGCGCTACCCGCAGTGAGCGTGCGGATTAACGGGCGTGAGCGCTTCGCGCTTGTAGACACCGGGTGCACCCGGACCCTTGTGCGCAAGGCATGTTGTGACACGTGGGATGAGAAAAAGATTCCAATTCTGACTGTTGGCGGGGGCTCGCTAGCCTCTTGTGGAGTGAGCGTCATCCGCGCAAGCATCGGCGATGGGCCTGCAGTAGCCGTACAAGCCCTGGTCGTGGACGGAGAACTGCTCGGCTATGATCTGCTCCTGGGAATGGACGTCATCAAAAAAGTGGGTGGCGTCCATGTTGACGAAGAGGGTCGGGCGCGTTTCACTGAAACTGGTCTTGCTCTAAGTGCAGCAATGGAGCTAGAACGGCCTGACTTTCGTGCGGAATTCGACCAGCGCACAAAGTCCTGGACAGTTTCCTGGAAATGGTCGGACGATCAACCGCCAGAGAAGCTGTACAACAGTGTGCCAGAGTATAAAATTCCCCCCGCTAGCTCGTGCGGAATACGACAAGGAGTTGCGAGCCTGGATTAATAACGGGTGGTTGGTTCCTTATCCAGAGAAGGAATTGGGGCCCCCGAAGGGCCTGATCCCGCTAATGGCGGTTCTCCAGCACAACAAACAAAAGGTGAGGCCGGTGCTCGACTATCGGGAACTGAACGAGCACGTGGACCCTTTTACAGCCCGCGCGGACGTGTGTACCGAGAAGCTAAGGGAATGGCGACAGGCAGGATCAAATGTATCTGTGCTGGATCTTCGCAAAGCATACCTTCAAGTGCGTGTGCACCAATCACTGTGGCCCTATCAAACTGTGCTTATCAAGGGGCAAAGGTATTGCCTGACCCGCATGGGGTTTGGACTCAATGTGGCGCCATCAATTATGCAGATGATTGTTGACGCCATTCTGACGAAGGATGAGCGTATACGGCGGGCAACATCTGCATATATTGATGACGTGTACGTGAACGAGGGAGTCATATGTGCGGCGCGCGTGAAGGAGCATCTCTACAACTTTGGCCTCCTCAGCAAGGAACCGGAGAGGCTGCAGGATGGTGCACGAGTGCTTGGTTTGCAGGTCTGGGGAGAGGATGACGTTCTGTATTGGAAACGGGGAAACGAGGTCCCAGACATGCCCACCGTTGTCACGCGGCGAAGCATATTTTCCTTGTGCGGCAAGTTAGTTGGGCACCTTCCTGTAGGTGGCTGGCTGCGTGTTGCAGTGGCGTTCATCAAGCGGAGAGCATCTGATGTCACCACTGGATGGGATGACGAAGTTCACGACGCCCCTCTCCTCACCATGATGAGGGAGGTCCTCGCTAGAGTACGCAAGGAAGACCCAGCGCGGGGCAGATGGTGCGTCGACAGCCAAGACCTCAGTGTGTGGGTTGACGCAAGCTCTCTTGCAACTGGTGCATCGATAGTTCACGATGGAGCCGTGGTGGAAGATGCTTGCTCATTACGTCCAGAAAAGGACTCCCAGCACATAAACCTAGCAGAGCTCGATGCTGTCATCAAGGGGATCAACTTGGCGATCCTCTGGAAGTCGACCACCCTGCGTCTGTTCACGGATTCCGCTTGCGTCTATAAGTGGATCTCGGATACCCTTACCGGGAGGGCCAGGGTGCGGACTAAAGCCGCCAGCGAGATGCTTATCCGACGACGGCTCGACACGATCGTGAAGCTGGTGCAAGAGTACGCACTGACAATGGAGGTGTCCCTGGTCAAATCTAGCCTCAACAAGGCAGATTGTTTAACGAGGGTGCCCCAAAGGTGGCTTGACGCCACTAAGAAAGCTATTGAGCCCGTGCAACTCGCCTGCGCTGCGTCCATGAGTCCCGTTCGATCTAATCGGATCAAAGAAGTCCACCAACAAAGCGGGCACCCCGGAGTCAAGCGGACCCTGTATTTCGCCAAGTTGGTTGACCCAGGAGTACAAAAGACAGACGTCAGAAGAGTGGTCAGAAACTGCGTGGCGTGCCAGTCTATAGACCCAGCACCCGTTCGCTGGAAGAAAGTGCAGCTGAGCGTGAGGAACCACTGGAGCCGGCTGGCGATAGATGTTACTCACCACAATGGCGAGGATTTCCTGACGCTCATTGATTGCGCTCCATCCAGGTTTGCGATATGGCGGCTGCTGCGTCGGCAGGATTCAGCCACCATCATCCGTCAGTTAAATGGTATCTTCCTTGAACGTGGCCCCCCAACGGAGATATTAACCGACAATGGCACCGCATTCAACAGTGAGCAGTTCAGGAGGTTTGCGGATGCCTGGGGAGTGCATCTACGGTTCCGGTGCGCCCACGTACCGAGTGGAAATGGGATCATCGAGCGGAACCACAGGACCGTCAAGACCATCGCAGCCAGGACGGGCTGCGCGGTGTCTGAGGCGGTCTACTTGTACAACGTGACCCCGAAGGATGATGTCTCACCCTCTACGACTCCAGCCGACACATTGCATAGGTACCACGTCAGAGTGAAGGGCATAGAGAAAGTAACCGGAGAGAGGCTGAAGAAAGGCGATGTCGTCTGGGTTAAAAACCCGCGCAGCAAGTGCACGACGAAATACGGAACCGGACGCGTCACTGAGGTGATCAGCCCACAGGCGGTGCGTGTCGACGGTGTGCCCCGTCACGTTAAGGACCTGCGGCCGGCGACGCAGTTGCAACCATCGCTGGACGACGGGAGCGAATCGGAATCTGAGACCAGTGAGGCATCGCTCTGGTTCATGCCAGCTCCATCAGGCAGTGACTCAGATATCATCAGCCTTCCAAGGGACGCGGTGTTTTTCGACCCTCAGACCGCGGACATGAGCGCAAGCGGCGATGAGGCTCGCAGCGTCCCTCTTCGAAGAAGCACCCGGCGAAAGCGATCGCCGCCTCCCTGTCACCTCTGTGATCATGAGATCAGTGGGGAGTGTGGGGAAAAAAGGAATGGCTTACCTCCCAAACGCCCTCGCGTCTGTCTGGCCTGTGGGTTACGAAAGGAAAGGATCCAAGATGGCGTCCGTGACTTTTAATATTTACGGTCTCGTGCGGTCACGCAAAGTCGCGTTACACGCATGGTAATGAGGTGTTTCTGGACTCCATAAAAGCAGGAAAAAAAAATGAACAGGACACCATTTTTTCACCAGTGTTCGGTGTACATGGCTTTGCGTTGCAGCGTGAGACATTTTCCGACGGAAAGAGTTGCGTCCCTTTCACCCTTGAATTTGACACCCTTCCTACAGTTGTCTATGTATATATATATATATATATATATATATATATATATACGTGTATGTTGTATATATATATATATATATATATATATACGTGTATGTTGTATATATATATATATATATATATATATACGTGTATGTTGTATATATATATATATATATATATATATATACATATATATATATATACGTGTATGTTGTATATATATATATATATATATATATACGTGTATGTTGTATATATATATATATATATATATATATATATACGTGTATGTTGTATATATATATATATATATATATATACGTGTATGTTGTATATATATATATATATATATATACGTGTATGTTGTATATATATATATATATATATATATATATACGTGTATGTTGTATATATATATATATATATATATATATATATATACGTGTATGTTGTATATATATATATATATATATATATATACGTGTATGTTGTATATATATATATATATATATATATATATATATACGTGTATGTTGTATATATATATATATATATACGTGTATGTTGTATATATATATATATATATATATATACGTGTATGTTGTATATATATATATATATATATATATACGTGTATGTTGTATATATATATATATATATATATATATACGTGTATGTTGTATGTATATATATATATATATATATACGTGTATGTTGTATGTATATATATATATATATATATACGTGTATGTTGTATATATATATATATATATACGTGTATGTTGTATATATATATATATATATACGTGTATGTTGTATATATATATATATATATATATATACGTGTATGTTGTATATATATATATATATATATATATATATACGTGTATGTTGTATATATATATATATATATATATATATACGTGTATGTTGTATATATATATATATATATATATATATACGTGTATGTTGTATATATATATATATATATACGTGTATGTTGTATATATATATATATATATATACGTGTATGTTGTATATATATATATATATATACGTGTATGTTGTATATATATATATATATATACGTGTATGTTGTATATATATATATATATATACGTGTATGTTGTATATGTATATATATATATATATACGTGTATGTTGTATATGTATATATATATATATACGTGTATGTTGTATATGTATATATATATATATACGTGTATGTTGTATATGTATATATATATATATACGTGTATGTTGTATATGTATATATATATATATATACGTGTATGTTGTATATGTATATATATACGTGTATGTTGTATATGTATATATATACGTGTATGTTGTATATGTATATATATACGTGTATGTTGTATATATATATATATACGTGTATGTTGTGTATATATATATATATATATATATACGTGTATGTTGTGTATATATATATATATATATATATATATATATATATATACATGTATGTTGTATATATATATATGTATATATATACGTGTATGTTGTATATATATATATATACGTGTATGTTGTATATATATATATATATATGTGTATGTTGTATGTATATATATATATATATATATATATATATATATATATATATATACGTGTATGTTGTATACATGCATACACACATCTAAAATACACTCCAATAATTACATTCGTATATAAACATCTACATATACATATACCAACATATATATATGTTTGCAATTATCTTATGGATACCTATAAATACTAGCCTTAATGTAAGGATGTATATCAATGCATATATGCCCATATACAACTGCATATATATTATAATTTAACTGATATATATATATATATATATATATATATATATATATATATATATATAAAAACAGCATAACATAATGAAAAAGGCTACAAACTTAAAAATGAAGATTTATCGCCCAAATATTTGTTATTATTGAGATGAAAGACCAAAGTATTTTTTAATTATTTTTATTTTTTAATCCTTTTGAACACATTTGAAATTATGGTTAAAATGTTGTTTTGTTTATGTCAACGGGGTGGTATAAGAATTACATTATGTTTTTGCTCTTTTTTTTTGTTGAAAGCACATTGATTTGAAAATTCTTGTAAAAATCAAATAATTGTCTGATTTTATTGAAATTTTTAGGACTTCAAGTCCTAAAAATTTCAATAAAATCAGACAATTATTTGATATATAATGATATATATATATATATATATATGCATGAAATTATGGGTTTTTTGTTTTTTTGTTTTTTTTTAGTTTTTTTTGTTTTTTCTCATATGTTACATCCCATTTATTTTATTTCATGAAATTTCACAAAAAAAACTTTATTTCCTGAATTTTTTTTTATTCAATAGAAGTAGGACTCTTTGGAGAATGTAAATCACTTAATTTTTTTTTTTTTCAGACTTGCACTATTCTAACTGAAAATCTGCTCTTAATTGAAAAATAATGAATGTAATATAACTATGACATTAATTAGAAAAGCTTTTAGTTGCTTTTGTAAATAAGTTATATTAAGGACATTATTGTCTGAAGAAATAAAATTTTTCCAATGAATAATGAATTTTTACAAGAATTTTTTCATTTTTTTTTAATTATCATAATTTATAATAGTTTAAAATCATGCAAAATTCTGTATTGGGCTATTTCCTGGATGCAATAAATTAAGTGAAAATTAAATTTACAAATCCAAAATTGAAAATATTAACAAATGTAGTTACACTATTCTATTTTAAAGTTGTTTTTTATTTTTTTACTTAATTTGTTCCCTTTTTTCATCTATGAAAGTCTATATGTGACATTATTATGAAAAGGTTACATGATCTAAGATTTTTGTCTCTTTACAGAGAAATTAATTTAGAAAATTTGATAGTATTTTAAATTTTTTTATTTTTGTATAAAGCATCTTTGAAAGGTAAGTCAATAAATTATTAGATAATGTTGGAAAATATGTTCATTTGTAAAAATTACTAGATAGTTAAAAACCAAAAATAATGCGTTCACTTAGATTTCATAAATTTTATATCAATTCTAGTCAGTGATACTAACCGTCAACACTTCGTCACTCAACCATCCATCAATCATCGCTTCAGATAAACAGGGCCGATCAATAACAAATGGTTGTAGATTACGTTTTTATGCTGTAAGTAATATTTATTTCAAATCAGATTAATTTAACTTTAAATTTTCTAATTTTACTCAAATAACATATCATCTATCTATCTATATATATAAGATATTTACAGATTTTAAAAAACCATCAATCTCAGATACGTTGATGATATTCTTATGTTAGTTAAAAATACAGATGTAATAATTCAACTTCAAAAACGTTTCCAAAATAATTCTGTCCTTAAATTCACATATGAACTCAATACTAATAATAAAATCCCCTTCCTTGACATATTGATAAACACAAATAATAAATTTACTATTTCGCCATACAAAAAACCTACAAGCATAAATTCATGTACACTTAACTACAAGAGTGAATGCCCATATTACTAAAAAATATCAATTATAAAGAATTTAATTCATCCACAAAACAGATTTTTTACAGTGAACTAAAGAATATAAAACAGACACTTATTAATAATAGCTTTCCAAACTATATAGTTGATGAACAAATAAGATGCTTTCTTAGAAATCTCAATACTAAGAAAATTGTACATAATACTGCTTCTACTGATCTCAAACATATTAATCTCCTATATCGTAATCAAATGCATACTAATTATAAACAAAGTGAAAATATACTAAAAAATTTAGTATATTCTAATATATCAACTACAGATCCTAGCAAAAAAATTAAATTAATCATATACTACACTAAATCTAGTATATCCAACTTAATTCTTTGCAATGATTCTTCTCCCCCGGTTAGCGATTTGCAAAAAACCAACATAGTTTATAAATTAAACTATCTCCAACGAATTAAATAATAATTATGTTGGTCACACCACAAACTCACTTTCACGACGCTTGACACTACATTTGAATGAAAACTCTAACATTTTTAGGCATTTAAAACATGCCTGCCCGCACACACAATTCCATAAAATACTTGTCGAAAACACAATTATACTTCGACATGAAAACAATAGACAAAAACTAAAAATCCTTGAAGCATTATACATCACAGTTGAAACCCAACCTAAACAAAATCAATTATGGCATCTCTACAAATATTCTTAAATGTCTATAATTGGTAACAGAAGCCATTGGTTTATAACAACGGCTTTCCATATTTCATACTACCCCAATTCACTCTCGTGTGGTCATGTGACGTCATGAGATGCGGTGCAATTTTCACTTCTGGCGTCTTATATGCGCGTGTTTATCGTTGCTTAGAAATCATCTATGTAAACATTGACAGACTATCATCACTGTCTTGTCCGTATATTGTTTAATATGTTGTAATTGACATCTTTGATAATGGCTTAAGTATTAAAAAAGAAAAATATGGATCAATATTGTGAATTTCTTTCTTTGTTCAACGATAATGTTATTAAACTTATCAGATGTTACAAAAAAAATTTACATAAAATAGATAACACTTGTCTATATTATTTAATGAAATGTGTATATATATATATATATATATATATTGAAAGAGTTTTAAAATTGATAAATTTGTTTTGTTTGCAAATTTCTTAAAATTAAAAAATGGCAGCTTTAAAGAAAATTTTAAGAAATCAAAATTAAATTTTGACATTACAATGTATATAATTTCATTCTGAAAAACACCAAAATATTTTACTTACAGGAAATAATAAATTGACACCCAGCCATTGGCCCGTGGTCAACTCCCAGTCGTGGCACGAAGCTGTAATGTTTCTTCTACTGGTGTTTTGGGGTTGACTTTTTGTTGCCACCACCACCACCACCAGCCTGTGCCCCGGTTGATCAATGGTCATTGCTACTTGGCAAAATCCCCTGGTCAGGATACCAATATGGGACACTGGCCTGTCCAAGTTCGAATTCTGGTTGTCGATGTTAACGGCTTCACCAGCTGTACCGGTTCAATACCAGCTCTATCATTCCCAGCTCACTTGCAACGTCTTGTTACTGAAATAACTGCATCGATCTCAAGTCCAACCTACCCACATTGTGACTTTGATCTTAGGTAGACGAGATCAATTAGGTGTCGGGCCTTAGTGTAGGCTGAGTCCAGACTGAAGGTGGTATCACACAAGCGCAAAGAAAAAAAAATAAATAAAAGAAAAAACCCAAGTGGTTCAAGTATGTTAAGAAATAACAAATTAACTTTATCCTTCTATTAGGTTGGTGCAAAAATAATTTCGTTTTCTCACATAGTAACATATGTTAGAAAACGAAATTATTTTTGCACCAACCTAATATTATATACAGGAATGTGTTTTTCTCCTAGCCCATTTTCTATGAAATGTGACACTTCTATGTTTCAAGCAAGTTGGTATCTTAAATCAATTGATTTAGTTCTGTTGGCTTAGCTTTGTTCATCAGTATAACTTGCTATTGGTAGGATAGGCGAAATTGGAGGTTGTGGAATCACTTGGTCAGCTTCTGCGAGGCAACACTCTGGTTAAGCTCTGACTCCAAAACCAGCTCAACTGCGACTCCAACTCAGAACTCTCTGAACGACCCGAGGACATTAGTTTATATGGGTACTGACCAAAACCCAGTGCCTGGGGTTCTTGGTAAATCTCGATTTCTAACAAGAAATCTCTTTGTTGTCAGGCCAGGAAATTTGATTACTTCCCATTTTTGGAAAATTAATCACTTTCTATTTCAGGGGTGGGGGGTCTCCATTGTGAGGGAAGGTCGAAGGAGAGCTATCCTTCTAGACTCGTTCTCTCTCACATTGATATCTCATACCAATCCCTTCAGTGGGCATTAATTACGAATTCCATATTGCCAATTAAATTTCTATCATATCTTTAGGCCACCCAGAATTCACTTAGGCAGCACTCTCTATCGACTCCATCAATCACTGTCAAAATTTGCCATCTGATCCCTTCGGGAAGTTAGCTTTATAATGGAATCCTTGGCTTGTTGAGAAATTAAATTCTTTTATCTTGTCAAATCTCAATTCTCCACTCTGTTTTCTGTCTCATGCCAAAATTTTACAAACGCCATATTGCTATTCAACATTTCAGCGTCTGAAGCGACATGTTGATAAGGTAAATAATAACAATCCTCTCACCTATGTCGATTTTAGGGTATTTTGATTAAAATTTTGCTAAATGTATTATTTCTAGGAAAATGTTTATCAATTAAAACAAGAAATTCTTAACTTACTGTTAACCATTTGGTTGAATGGGGGTGTGTACCAAATGATTTTTCTATTTCTATTTCTTCTCTGGTTTCTATTATCATTTTTTATATAATTGATGTTAGAACATTTATAGCCACTATTCTTTAAAGCTTTATTCTAAAAATTACTGTGTTAACAGAGTCCAATGATCCCATTGTGATATCAAAATGGTCTACAGAATTTTTTATCCATTAGTCACCATTATGAATGAGGACAGATTTTGTGCATTCATAATTGTTTTTTTCTTCCTCTGTTAGGTCAGACTATTACATCCAAAACAAGCATATACAAAAAAAAACAAATATACATACACACACATAAACCGCCATAACACGTACACATAAAAAAAAAACAGTATATAAACAAAAATAAAGACACACTGACATACACAAATATATGCATAAATACATATAAATATATATAAAAACTACAGACATAAACACCTACATACATACATGCAAACATACATATAGACATAAAAACTAACACATAGACACACATGCACAAATATATGCACCAAGAAAAATACACCCATATAAAACAAAAGTAGAAACAAATATACTAACAAACATACTCACCAAGATAACCATAATTAGTTTAGTTCATGCTTATGTTATAATATTTGAATAAATATTTATATATATATATATATATATATATATATATATATATATAGATAATATTAGTGGTAAATATACATATATATGCAAAATCCACAGGTGCATATATACACATGTATATTTTTGAATAAAAAATTCCGAGAGGATAGAATCCAGGTAGAACTCAATGTCCAGGACAGAGTAAGGATATAATAAAAAGGCTTAAACACTAATATTCCATGGTTATATATATATATATATATATATATATAGTATTGAAACATGTAAGCTTTTGTGTGTTCTTTCTGTCGTTTGTGTGTGTGTGTATATATATATATATATATATATAGTATTGAAACGTAAGCTTTTGTGTGTTCTTTCTGTCGTTTGTGTGCGTGTATGTATATATATATATATAGAGAGAGAGAGTGGCGAAAGAGGGAGACATGTTTCGTTGAATAATGTAGTTATGTTCTGTCTACTTATTTTTGATAGGATCCTTGATCATATGTACTGATAAGCTTTTTGGCGTCATTATTGAATTAAGAGAGAAAATTGTCATGTTGATACATATTTCAACATAACAATGTCATCATCAGGGCATTGTTTATTACAGGATAAATATTTTAGTGTTCATTATTGTGAAAGACAAAATATTATGATCATCTGAAAATAAAATGTGAAGTGAGGAGTGCCGAGTCAAAGCATAACCAGTGACATCATTTATGAGGTAAGTAGGTATGGTGTGAAGAGTTTTTATGAAATGAGTAGTAGAAAAAAGAAAGAGAGAAACTATTAGTACAAACCTTGGCATTTAAAGCAATAGTTTCTCTCTTTTCTTTATATATATATATATATATATATATATATATATATATATACACATGCGCACATATATTTTTTATGAGGTCTAGCATTGTTAGCTTTGAGAGGCAGTTCATTCACCAAATATTCTAGTTTTCAAATGTTGTGCCACCGTTTGCTACTTTTAGGGCTTGAAGTTGATATTTCTAAATTTTTCCATATGGTCTACAATCTAAAAATGTTCATTTTTCCACCAGGAATCTGCTAAGATCTACTTTTTGGTTACTCCCTGTAAAACTGTAAAGGGATATTTGGATTCATTGACTAAAAATTTACACAGTTATCAATTTTCATTAATTTCTAGCCAGTAGATAAGAAGATCTGAGTTTGTATGAGATCATTTAGTTTGAAAATGGAAATGTTCATTTGATAGAAACTGCTGATTCAGCAAAATATCAACTTGCAATATCTTGTGAACAGTTAGGAATTTTCACTTAAAATTTTCATGATTTTCTAATGACTATAAGATCATCAACATGTTTCAAAATGAACAAAATCTATATTTTGGTGTTACATTGATTGGTTGAATTGACAATAGAATGACCTGTCTAGTAGCTTTTATCACTCTTTCCAGTATTAATGTGGGTTTCTTAACCTTTTCTTTGAAGTAGTGTGGAATGTAAACGCTTTATGTCATTATTTTCTCTTCAAGTTACATGTGCTATCCATTTTAGTTGTTGGTAGTCCTCAAGTGATGTGATTTCTGTTTTTTGTGATTCTGTAGCACCAGTGCACAAAGAAGGATGATCTTTGTGTGTAGCCTGTTTTTAACCAATGATCTTAGAAATTGGTTGCATGCAGCTATTTCTGAACATGATTAACACCATGCATGGCACCCATATCAAAGTCTTCATCTAACATGGATATTTAAGAGTATGATTCGAGTTCCCAGCTTGATGTTTTTTTTTTTTTGTATAGCAGTTTGCAGCATTGGGTAAAACTACCTCTGGTGCATCCTATTTTATATTCAATTTCCTTTTCTCCTATATTAAATTTGCTTTAACTTATCCCTACCCCAAGGTATCTGAAGTGTTTAGTATTTACTAATTCTACATCCTTAATTTTTATGATGGATTCAGGTTATGTGCCATCACTGTTTTCCTTCCAATTCCAGATCATAATTTCAGTTTAGGAAAGGTTTATCATGAGTTCTATTTCTTGAAACACTTGGTGATGGCAACCTGTAATGCCTGAGGAAGGAAAGTAGTTGCTGATGAATAAGACCACATGTGAATTGTAACACTCTACTTTGTCCATCTAGCCCAGGTAAGGGCCAATTACAGAGGCCTAGTCTGATCAAATGGCTGGTCATGTCAAGTCTGATAACTATTACACAACCTTAGCACCAACAAAGATTGGTGGTTTTATGTGGTGATTTCAAATTGATTTATGATAAAAATTAAAGGTCCTGATATGGCTGTTATACTCCCAGCGTGATTCTATACTCAGGTAGAGTGATCAGGTTTTTTCACACAAGTATATTAGATGTGTAGCCTCAGTGATGAGGTAAATGGTTTCTCCCTAATGACTCCACAACATAGCACTCTGATTAAAAGTTCTACCTCAAAGTAGATATCCCAAACTGGCCTAGGTGTGAAAATAGTGAAATTTCATTCAAGTTCAACTGGGATTATCTTGAGTATTTTTAAAGTTATTTTGATAAAATTAGGATGTAAAGAAAATTTAATGTTCTCTCTTTATAAAGATACAATTCTTTCTGTTGTGTGATAATTAGTTTTTATTTCAGATCTCTTTAAATGAGGCCAAGTTTCAGTGATGGACACTTCTTTTCAGAATTTTGTTTGTTTTGAAATTTGTTACACTCTGAGTTATGTGTTCCTAAACATATCAAAATAGTCCCATCTTAAAGAAAAGAGGATACTTGTCAATTTGGTGGGCTTAAGATAAAATTTGAAGTTATTTGAAAAATTCAATGGATGAAAATACCAGAGAAATTCACTTCTTAAAAAAACGAAAATGATACCATATAGAACAATGTTTCATCTTTAATAATCAGTTGGTTACATATCACTACATCCAACCAACTCGAAGTGTGAGCAAATATAAAAGGACATGTTTTTGAAATTTGAATTCGCCAACCGACATCCAATTTAAAAGCTCAGGAGGTTTTAGATCTGACTTGTTTCATCAATGAGCATTTCACAGTTTGTAGGTGAGTTTAAATCTTATGTTTTTTCTTACTTTATGCAACTTTAGAATAAACATAAGTTTATTCTAAAGTTGTATAAGGTAAATTACTTATTGCGTGAGTAAATAGGTATTAAAAAATAAAGTAGAAATACGTATTTTAATTAAATTTTACGCACTCATATTTGTTCAGAGAAAAAAATAGAATGAAACTTTGGGTACATAAAATAATGTAATTTTTAAATATCTTGTATTTGTCAACGGAAAAAAGAAGGAAAATTTGTGTACGTCAAAAATGAAATAAAGTTTTATTTTAAAATGTGTGTATGCATGTATTTATAATTTATTTTTTATAAATCTTGCATTTGTGTATTTTGGATTTTTAATGACTTCTACATCAATTCTGGCAGTTGACAAAGAAGAGACAACTGAACAGTTATTTTGTATGCAATAATATATACATAAAAGACAAGAAATGAGAGAGTTACTAAAAAACATGCTTTTGGTGGGTATAGCCAAACAATAGGGTACATTCCAATACATTTTAGTTACAAATATACACTTATCTGTTGTTCAAACAAAGGTTGTTTGTCTTAGGGAGATCTGGAATGTTCAAAAACATATCTTCTCTTGAGAATTGGGCCTTTACGATTGTCACTGGCTTGGGTGCCGTTTCCC
Source organism: Acanthosepion lycidas (assembly GCA_963932145.1). NCBI lineage: Eukaryota > Metazoa > Mollusca > Cephalopoda > Sepiida > Sepiidae > Acanthosepion > Acanthosepion lycidas. The sequence goes on along the minus strand of CAWVQA010000005.1, from coordinate 74,141 downwards.
AGAGTCAGCTAAAGACATTTATCTCCTTCGAGATTTTGGGCTGTACTGACTTAGCATTCATAATTATGCACCAAATCTGAGTTATACCATTAAAAGTAGATGCTAGAATCTTTCAATACCAGCAGGAGCAAGGGGAGATAAGAGAAATTTATAAAGATAAATTTATTATACTAATTTATAAAGTAAGTTTCTTATACTCTCCCACACACAAAAAAAATATGCAATACAGCATCTCATTGCATATTCCCAGTTCATAATATCAACACAATACTTCATACTTGACCATGACATCAGTCCTTCCTGGTCTTTTTTTTTTTTTTTTTTTTTTTTTTACATATTTGATATATACATAAATTCAAATATTTATTTTACAATAAGCATTACAATAACAAAGAATAAAAGAAAAGATTCAATACCCACAATATGTAATGCAAACACAAACAGTTTATGCTTGCTTGACCTTTTAGAAATTTTAACAAGACTATATGTTGTTTGGCATTATTATGGCCACTTATGACTGTATGTATGGTTGCTTTTTTTGCATTTGTTTTGTTGGTTCAGATACTATATATATGATGTAAGGAATATGCATACACATGGGTTATCCCTCACAGTAATATGATTGGCTGGTGTCAGCCATAAATACAGACTGATGTGGAGGTATATGGATGATGCCTATGCCTATTGCCTACCACTACGATGAGGACCAGTACATTACGGTTACCTGCTAGATTGTCCTACCCTACAGTAGTCAACAACCACTTTTCTACTTCAAACAAATATATACCTTTCCGGGACATATCAGTTGGCAACAAGATTCAAAACGACTTCATAAGTTAAAACAAAAGAAAAAAAAATATATACAGTTGACAACACTTACTAATGAAGAACGTTAGAAAGACTTGTTTGATGCTTACAGAAAGTAAGTAATTTTTCACTCATTTTTGTTTTAACGCTTATTAACAAGGAACGTTAGAAAAGGAAAAACTTGTGCAACCCTTACAGAAAGAAAAAACTTCAGGAAGTGATATCTTTGTAATAAAAGAGCAAACAGGGAAAAACATCAGTTACCCGCCATTGACTAACATAGACAAAATTGCCAGAGGAGTGTCAGAAAAAAGACTTAAGTTTAGAGGTGAATTAAAATATAACATTGCGTTCATGGGAAAAATTCACAAATCAAAAGTGTATGTGCTCCCTGGTTCAGTAAACCTCTTGGGTTTAGACTGGAACATATTGTTTAATTTATGGGAATTACTGGTAAATTCTTTGCGTAACAAAGTTAACGTCAGAGAGAACTATAAAACAAAGCAAACAAAGATTTATTATGGATTTGAAAGGCAAATTCCCTTGCGTCTTTTCAGAAGGACTAGGTCTGTGCACAAAAACAGAAGACCACTTCGAATTGAAAGAAAAGAAAAAATGTTAAACCAAACAGAAAAGTACCATTTTTGGCACTAGACACAATAAATAAGGAATTAGAAAGGTTGGAGAAAATTGGCATAATTTCAAAAGTTGATCACTTGGATTGGGTCTCTCCAACCATATATATATATATATATATATATGAAAAACCAAAAAATCAGAGTGTGTGCTGACTTTTTGACAAGTTTAAATGATTGTGTGAAAGACCATGCATACCTTCTACTGTCTACGGAGGATATATTCACTAAATTAAATTGTTAGAGTGTTTTCAAAGTTGGACTTGTCAGAGGCTTACCTTCAGGTTAAAATCAGCAAAGAATGTTCAAAGTACCTGACAATAAACACGAATAAAGGGATTTTTAAACTAAATCATCTTCCTTTTGGATTGAAGATAGTGCCAAGCCTATTCCAGCAAATAATGGACACAATGTTGGCTGGTATGGAGTATGCAATTGCATACTTAGATGATATTTTGATTAAAAGTGAAAATGAGGCCCAACACAAAATGCATATTAGAGCAGTATTTCAGAGAATTGAGGAATATGGGTTCGAGCTGAGTGCTGAAAAATTCGAGTTCTTCTTAAAGAAGATAAAATATTTAGAGCAGATCAAACAAACCTTCTTTACATGCTGTCCTCCACACGAACTGCATATCATTTTTTCTTTCGTTTGGTTCAAAAAAAGGTATACCAACTCACACAGCAAATTGACTTGAGTGTTGGAGTGTAATTCTATTGAATTATAATTTCAAAATAGAATATGCGACTTCAAAGAAGCTAGGCCACACCAATGGGTTATCAAGATTGTTACCTAGATATAAGGAACCACTGGATGAAACAGTAATAGCGGCGCTAAGAGACAAAAGTGAATTGTCGGGTCTGTTATGCAACACTATTAGAGAACTACTGGTTATGCTAAAAGATGTGAAAAAAGCAGCAGTGAATGATTTCATTTAAAAAAAAATGAAAAAGCAAGTCTGGTTGAATGAGAAAACTAAAAAAGGAATTAATGTGTCACCTTTTTCAATCTGCAAAAAGTTATTACTATACGCAGATAGAGTTGTAATGCCGGTTACTCTGCAAAAGAAAATTCTGAAAGAATTTCACACTGGCCATCCAGGGATTTTGAGAATGAAATCTCTAATGAGAGGCTATACTTATTGGCCAAGGATGGACCAAGACACAGAAAATTTGGTGAAACAGTGGAGGGATGTCAACTGGCAGCAAGGGACCACCGGTAAAGATTCAACCATGGCCAAAGACAGATGTCCCATGGACTCGATTGCATATCGACTATGCAGGGCCCATAAATGAATCTTATAACCTGATCATTGTGGACAGTTTCACTAAGTGCCCAGAAATTGTTAAGTGCAGACATCTGACTGCAACAAATACAATAAACGCATTTAATGAAATTGTTAGTCACTTTGGACTCCCTAAAACTTTAGTCAGCGACAATGGAACAGTTTACAGGAAGAGAATTCAAGGAATTCTGTAGATCATTGTCCATTGCTCGTGTGACAACGCCAGTATATCATCCAAGATCGAATGCACAGGCGGAAAAATTTGTGGACACCTTTAAACAAGAGTTGAAGAAAAACCAAGACGTGGACATGAATGAAAGAAGTATTCAGAAATTTTTGGCAGTATATAGAATCACGCCAAACCTGAATACGACGTCAGGGTTATCAGCAACAGAGTTAATGTTTGCAAAAAAAATACACTGTGTTTGACAGGCTGTTGCCTAGTCCGGCAAAGAAAACTGCTAAAAAAGAAAACCAGATGACTAAAAGTGTATAAGCCAGGTGACAGTTTTTTCAAGAATTTTAAGGCTGGAAAAATGTATTGTGAAGAAGGAATAATAAACAAAAGAATTGGTCAGGTCATATATGACGTAAAAGGGGAAACATTTTGGTGCAAAAGACATTGGAATCAATTGAGACCTAGACACACTACAAAGGTCATGGAAAATACCAAGGAGATTCCAATGGAAGTCCTGTATGACGCATTTGAAATTCCCGTTCATGTAAGTCAACATTCGTCAATGGAGGTATCCCCAACCTCAAGGCCAGAGGTTTCAGTGTGCCAAACACCATTACTGCTAGGACGTTTGAGGCAAAAAAAACTTAGGAAAAAAATCAATCAATTAAGTCCAGACCCTAAAAAGAGAAAATATTGAAGCTAAATATGCATACACCTGAGTTCCCCCTCACAGTAATATGATTGGCTGGCGTCAGCCATAATTACAGACTGATGTAGAGGTATATGGACGATGCCTATTGTCTTCGCCCACGACGAGGACCAGTCCATTGTGGTTACCTGCTAGATTGTCCTACCCAGTTAGAGTACTCAACAACCACTTTGCTACTTCAAAACAAATATATCCCTTTCCGGGACATATCAATATACAACCAAATTTTATTAAACGACAAATGTATAAAGTATTAGCTATTCCAATTAATGACATTACTATATTTGTCATTTGTATTTGTTTTCAAGACTACTATCGCATGATTTTACATTTTCCAGATGGCTGTCTTTTTCGCATCACAATCAATCCAGTATTCACTCGTTGTCTGGGTTTTAAGTTACATTTTAACTTAACCTTTTTTTCATTCTGTTTCAAGTTCACATTTTAACATTTCCGTTCTGTTCAAAGCTCATATTCCAACTTTTTTTCATTTACCAGTGCCACACTGTGTTACAAAGGAGCACTTTTCTTACTTTTTTTTCCCTTTTCTTTTGAGATACAAGAATTGTACATTTTTACTTGCAGGTTTTTGCATGATTCTGCAAACTCTATCTTAGTACAAGGATGGAACAGTCAAGAAATATTTAACGCAGTCAAGAAAATCTTAGCCACTAAAGGAGAAGATGACTTAAGAGTTTTAATGCTTTACAATAAGCATTTGTTTGAAAAATTGACCACTGATTCCTTTTGTATAACAAGGTTCAAAGTTTTGATATTAGTCCTTTTTGAGAAAGTAAAAAATTATATAAACTTACAAAATTTTCAAAAAATCCAATATGTTTATGAGAAAAATTTTTAATGTTATAGACAAAACTGTTTTGTTGAATTTCTCATCCAAAAATGAATGAAGTTGTGATACCAAGCCGTCGACTGTGGTCAACTCCCAGTTGCAGCGCGAAGCTGTAAGGTTTCTTTTAGCTGCATTTTTGGCTTCATTCTTTGTCGCTGCCACCGGTCATTCGGTGGTCAGCTACTCAGCGAAATCCCCTGGTCAGGATACCAATATGTGAGACTCAGTCATCTAGGGTCGAATCAAGTGGATACGGCACTAATATGTGGCACCAGGGTTGAGTTCTGGTTGTCGATGTTAACGGCTTCACCAGTTGTACCGGTTCAGTGCCAACTCTATTGTTCCCAGCTCACTTGCAACGTCTGGTTACTGGAGTAACTGTTTCGATCTCAAGTCTAACCTACCCACGTTGTGACTTTGATCTTAGGTAGACAAGATCAATCAGGTGTCGAGCTGTACTGTCAGCTGAGTCCAAATTGAAGGTGGCATTGCACAAACGTAAAGAAAAAAATAAAAGAAAAACCCAAGAGGTTCAAATATGTTAAGAAATAACAAATTAACTTTATCCTTCTGTTATATACAGAAGTGTGTTTTTCTCCCAGCCCGTATTCTACGAAATGTGACACTTCTATGTTTCAAGCAAGTTGATATCGTAAGTCAACTAATTTAGTTTTTAAGTGCTGGCTTAACTTCGTTCATCATAAGGCCAAGGGGATCAGTTGTTGACAGGAATTGTTGAACTAGTCTGGACCAGACAAAGTAAAGGCACAAGTCACAAGATAAGTTGTAAGAAAAAAATATTTTATGTGTCATTTCTTATACAGAACTGGTCATACAAATTTTGTTCCTCATGCAAGATTATAGGTTTTTCAGGCAGGCATATCTTGACATGCTAAGTTGCTAAGTCACTCGACCCTTCCCTCATTTGAATATTTCAGTACACCGTGTTCGTCATGACTAAGTCTAAGCAGATCAAGATCCAGGGGGTGGGGGTTCTTCTTCAAGGGCATGAAATCACGTGGAGTGGTTGTTCACATTTTTCTCCTGGTCCTGTCTCCTCTGTTTGTTTTACCTATCATTGTCCTTTTATCTACTGTTGGATGACGATTCCTTGATAAATGGAATACAACACTTGCTCAGAATTTGGCCAAGTTTGAAATTTACCATATTACATATATTTATTTATTTATTTTTAAATCAAAACAATTTTGCCTATGACTGGTTTTTCTCATTACCTATGGACACAATTTCTTAACCCAGATACCATTGTTTAAAAGAAACAATGGTATCTCTTTGTCATTCAGCTTTGCTAAATTCATTCTTTTCTGTTGACAAGTGATAAAAATCAATTTTTTTTTTTCTTTGTGGGAAAAGAAATCAGATGTTCCAGCCCCTCTTTTCTTCGAATTTACAAAATTTATCGCTCTGTCTCTTCAACCCCTAAAGTGTCACAATGCAAAGTGCCCCTACCAATGAAAGAATTAGTTGGATAACATCAAGTGCTGGTTGCTGATGAGTTTTTCTGACCTACTTGCAACAGCAACTGACAGAGAAAAGGTGACTGCTTTTTCAGTCTTGTATCCCCCACCAATGATGAACAGTCAACATTTTCTGAGACACTTTTTTTTTATGTTTCTCAACTTCCATTCTGTTCAAGCACCCTTTTTTCAAATGGATGACAGCATTTGTGTACCCTGCCCATTTATTTTCATCACAAGCGCCAGAATTTCAAAGGGTTTTCTTAACATTGCTGCAGTGTTGCAAACTTGAAATTTATTTGTCTGGATGAAACCAATGAAGAGAATTTTCAGTATGAGTGAGATAGAAACAGATGTATGGAGAGGACAAGAAATTTTTTTTTCTTCTGGAGACATTAATTAGAAACAAAGACAGTGAAATATTGGTTCAATAAAGTCTTGCTTTCACTAAACTGAAATTTTGTGTAGACCAGCAAGCACTGATTACTGCCTTATTCAGAAGAGAAAGTCTGAATTCCTCTGATGGCCATTGATCCAGGAGAACAAGGTATATGTGCGCCCTATAATTGACTATCAACTTTGAATGTATATGATGATGCAGTTACAACCTATTCAGACATTTGCATAAACAACTTAAGGAAATGGTGAAAGCAAGTTAAAACAATATCCATCATCAACCTCAGTAAAGCATACCTGCATATTCATGAATCATTGTGGCCATTTCAAACAGTTCAAGTGAAAGACTTGGATTTTGTCGCAATGTAGCCTGATTTATCAGGTGGTATGTGCTCTTTTGTTGCAAGATGAGTTCATTTTTAAATTTGGCATTAGTATATATTGATGATATATTTGTTAATGAAAATATCCTGCCTGCTGTAATTATCAAACCCTGGTTATAAAAATCAATTTGTTTTTCTCAATTTCAGTTAGTTTAGACAGCTTAGTTATGTAAAAAATTTCTTATTTGCAAACTTATGAAAATACCTAAACAATAGTCAAAATCAAGCTACTTTCGATCGAAAACAAGTGATTTCAAATAGTTTAGATAGATTACACAAAGTTATATTAAAAAAAATTAGGTGTTTGCAAACTTACAAAATTACTATAACAACAGTCAGACATTTCTCCCTCTCAATTTAACTTTTGAAAATTATGGAACTGTGAAATTGGTAAATAAATATTCTTAAAGAATCCAGTTGCATTTTCAATTTTTTTTTTTTTTTTTTTTTTCTTATATAAAGTTACTGTAAGTTTCAGTGTATTTATAATACCAAACTTCTTATTTCCAAAACTGCCCTAGTTACAGTGAAAAAATGTGTCAAAATAGTGTCAAATGATGATATCTGGTTTATTTTTTAAACAAAAAATTAATCTTTTCTCTTTATAAAGATACAATTCTTCTTGTGTATGATGATTAATTTTTATTCCATGTCTCTTTAAATTATATCACTATTTCAATAGTGACTGTATTTTCAAAGCTATAATGGTGTTTATAAAATGTGTAGTGTCTGCCTGCATATCTTAAAATAGTCCCAAGACTTAGACATTTGTTAATTGAGGGGATGTTTAAGATGGGGTTCAAAATTGTCTTTCACAAAAAATTTTCTATGTTGAATTCAATACTTAAAAAAATGAAAATTGTACTTTCCTGTAGAGCAGTGTCTTCACTTTAATAGTTGTTCGGTTTAACTCTTCACTATGGTGCTTAGACTTTATGAATTTAAGATTGGCAACAAGATCTCCTCAATCCTCAATTTACAGTTGAGTTGGCTACGTGTAACTGTAAGTTCTATCCTAACAGTTTCTTTTCTCGCTTGTGGAACTTTCTTCCAGCTCCATGCTTTCCAGTCAACTTTAATCTTCAAAAATTTAAATACAATACTAATTGCTGTCTGATGTCCTCCTGGTTACTCTTTTTTTCTTTTTTTTTTTTTCTTTTTAAAGGATAGACTAATGATTCATTTCATTAAACTAATTTCTAATTTTTGTAGACAAAGGTATAAGGTAATCTTCTTAGGACTTCGTCTATCAGTCTCTGGAAAGTTTGTGCAGCATTACAAACCTGAACAGCATTCTTGAAGTAATAATCACTTTTCTATGTCTTCTGCTACTGGAATTTGGTAGTATGCTTTAATCAAATCCAATTTTGTGCATACTTTGGTTCTTTGTAAACCCATGGTGAAATCATGTATGTGAGGGATTGGGTATTTATCCAGATCTATTTTTTGCACTAAGATTCCAGAATTCCCTACAAAATTGTCAAGCTCTAGTATCTGTTTTGGAGCTATATGTAATGAAAAATATGGGCTTCATGAAGGGCATATGATGCCTAGTTTTATCAAATGTTAAGATATGAGAATTGGTGCTTGCATAATTTTATAAAAGATTCAACAGAAGAAAAATATCTAAACTTAATATTTATGTTTTTAAATTACTTGTAATATTTCAGTGCAATTTTTAAATTTATCCCATTGCTATTCATCACAAGAGTTTATTTTATTAAATAAAATCATGTTTGAAGATTTTAAAATGTTTGTAACGTTTAATATTATTTTCTAGTGGGAATCATTTTTTAAAAGAATTTTATTTTTCCTTTCAGCAGCTGTTACATCATTCTAAGCATGGATGTACAAAAAGGAAATAATTCAGATATCTTGTATTGAGTATTAAATATTGGAAGAGTTGATATTTCCCCTGAATTTTGCAATGATCTGAAAATATGATAGATGGAGCAAGGTCAGGAGAATAAGGAGGATGAAACAAAACTTCTATATTCAGTGCCATAATCTTTTTCTGAGTAATTCTGGCAATTATGTTCCTGTATTATCAAGTGAGAGCAACACACATTTATGCTTAAGTAATGAGAGACACCTTTTCTGCAAATAGTTGTTCAATGCTTTCAATTAATGACTATAATTCTCCACATTAACTGGTTCTTTTTGGTTTAGCACTTCATATCCCACTAAACACAATATGACCTTTTTGGGGTGTAGTCCTGATTTGGAAATGGCTTCTCCTAACTTTTTCACCATCATCCTGGAAAACAATTTTAATCACTGAAAAAATTAAAAACTGCCTCAAAATCAAATTGATTTTTTTCCTTTTTCATTGACAGCCTTATAGAAACACCATTAAAATGTTTAGTAAATAAATTTAAAAAGCTAAAATATTGCTATTTTAAATATGAATAAATTAAAAAAACAAATCTGTTAAATTTTGCTATAATTTGAAAAAAAATCAAAACATAATTTAAACATTTAAATTAAATCACCTTGAATAATTTTACACAAAAATGTTCTTATTTATTTTCATATTCAAAGTTACTCTATTTTCTATATAAAGAATATTATCACATTTCAAATATTCACAATCAAAAACATTTTTAATGTCTTATTAAAACATTTTTTTACAGTTACCTGCTTCATGACTAAATTTTTTGTGTTCATCATTTTTTAATTCTCCCTTGTATTTTCAATTTAGTTTATGATAAGCAGAAAACATAGTGTTGTTTATGATTCATTCAAGTTTTTTAACCAGAAATTGACAGCAAAATTAGTTCTTTTTTTTTCCATTTTTTTCACAATTAAAAATAAATAATAGAAATATTTAGGTTTAATCTGTCAACCATCATTTTAACTTCATTCACCAGTTTAAAAAGAAGCTCTAAAGTTTTATTTGTATGTGTGCTTCCTCTATTTAATAAAATCCTACTACTATTATGGGTGGGCTATTGAGACCCCACTTTTCAAAACAAGTGGGGAAGTTTTTCCACTCATTTGTGTTCAAATAGAAGGAAATAGGCCAACTTTTTGAAAATTGGGATGGAGCCAAACCAAAATGTGCTGACACCTTTCTGGGGCCCAAAAAACACTAAATATATCAATGTATAACATCAATATTCATGAACAAATCTTCACCAAAATGATGGTCATAAAACATCAATCTATGAACTGCCTTGCTTCACCATTTTGATGATATAAGGAATACTGTTTCACCATCAAATAATCAACTGGTACAGGCATGTGAATTGTACCTTGAAGTGGAATATATTGAAAATTCTTTAAGATGTGTGGCATAGTCACAATGCCATTTTTAAATGTGTGAGTTGGGGGTCACAAAAACCCCTCTTGACCATTCTTCCTGCTTCCTGAGATGTTCAAATATGAACAAAAGTATACAGTTGATTACTCATTTGATATGAAGCAACCTACTTATTATATATATTAAAATTATATATCTATCTATCTATATATATATATATATTAGGTATGTTCATGAGATCGCTAAAAAAATAGCATACCATGCATAAAAAAGGCCTTAAACTTGATTAAAATAATTTTTTATCATCTAAATGTTAATGTTATTATCAAGAGGAATGATCAAAGTATTTTTTGAATATATTTTTAGATTTTTTAATAATTTCTAGCACGTCCAAAATTTTCGTTAAAAATCTTCAATTTTTTTGAATTGGAAAAATTGACAGAAAATCGATAATCTCCCGTTTTTTTTTTAACTTTTGTTTACAAAAGTGAATGTTGCCGTTTAAAATTTATTTAAAAAATCAATTATGATGTTTTTTTAAATAATTTTTAAAAAATTAGAAATTATAAAGTTTATTTAATATATTTTAAAACAAAGATTGCTTATTTTCTTTGATGAAAACATGTTTTTTCAAATGGGAGATAGCCGGTCTGAACTGCGGTGTTGAGTGACAAATGACAAGTGCCTGTTTTTCATCACGCACTGACATATTACGTGCGGAAATTTATAGTACAGAAGGTCATAAGTGACAATTTATCTTTACGTTAACAACTTATTTACCTCGTTAGTAAAAGCCGATAACACTGCCATACAAATCATGTCACGTGATGTTTTTATTGTATCATGTTTCTTCCGGGCCCCCGTACATTTGATTTAACCTTTTTTTTTTTCCCTCACATAGGGTAAAGAACAGTAAGATTACTCTCACTGGTGTTTCGTTGACTGTAAAACCCTTGTGCTATTTATAATCTGGACAGATACAGGCCCCTAAAAAAAGCATTATATACAGGCTTCAGCGGTACAATTAATTTTAGAATATTTAACAACTTTTAGTAACTTTATGTAAAAATAATAAAATAATTTATTAAATTTTTTTCATTTAAAAATTCATTTTTCATCGAAAAAGTTTTTTGCCTTCAGACAATATTATGCATATTGATAAAAACAAATAAAAGCAACTAAAAGCATTTAAAATTAAATAGTATCTTTGTTTTATTGAGTTTTGTATGTTACAATTCAGAGCTGAATTTAGGTTTACGAGGTCGGATTTAAAAAAAAAATAAAACATGATTTACTTTCCTCAAAGCCTTGTGTTTGTAACTATAATGACCTGCGTGCTTCGTCCATAAACTTTTATAGTTTTTTATTAATTTATTTATGGGGGTGTAATATATATATATATATAAAAAATATATTTTTATAATGACTTTTAAAAAAAATAAGATATTTATAATAATTTCCATCATTCCTGAATAGTTTCTGGAAGTTTCATTAAAATATGACAATTATTTCTATTTTTGCAAGATTTTCAAAATTAATGTGTGCCATAAGAAAAAAATGGACAAAAAATTCGCAATGTTATTTTTACGGGACTTCCGGTGATGACGAGAAACAAGTTTTTCAATGGAAAGTTAGAATGTTGTAATAAAGACAGAAAATTTTTTTAAAATAATTAAAAATTACTTTGTTCTTTACTCTTAATAGTAACATAAACATTTTGGCGATAAAATTTTGTTTTCGTCGAGTTTGACGTCTTTTTCATCAGACTATGCCCTTTTTTTAGCGATCTCATGAACATACCTAATATATCTTGAGCTGTTTTTGCAAACAAGCAGCAATTAATTTGCAGCAACAGCATGGCTGGGACATTGAAGGTGAAAAGCCACAATGTTCTGATTTGACTAAAGTTGATCTTGAAGTTTCATCAAAGCTCTATTCACATAACCTCATCTGTGAGAGAGATCTTTCACATATGGAAAAGGTAACAATTGAGGCAACATCTTGTTCAAATCATAACTTTACTGCAAAAGGCATGAGGGATTACGTAACACTATATTCGGCTTCAGTAAGATTTTCTTAGTCTCCATTGACAAGGAGACTAAGAAAATAGCAAAACTGTTAGATGAAGAAGAAAATGGTTTAGTAGTCAAGAGGAAATCCCAAAGGCCAAGATTGCCAGAAGGAAAAAGTTTATTCGACAGGATGAGCATCAGAATGCTATTGTATGTGAAGGCAAAGCTCACAATGGCTCATTCATATCAATAGAAAAGATTGAAGAAGTTATGAAAGCGCAGTTAAACAACAAGCAGAAAAGAAAAGATGTTGAGGAATTCTTCTCCAAAAATGTATGAGTAGAAAAGATTGCAGAGAATATCCTGATTTGTACAAAGTTAATAACATGACAGTGGCAGTGCAAATGAAGGTAAATTTGGGGATCCTGTTGTCGGGTAAACATGAAATTGATTGTGATACTGGTGCCATATTCCCAGATGTAGAGACCATGTTCAATGAATTGAATAAATCTTAGGAAGATGTTGATGAATCTGCTTGACCTAATGAAGAGGATGAAATTACTATGAATGAACCCTGCGTGATGATTTGGGACAATGATAATGGAAGAGACTGGTGTGTCAGTATGACTTGAGAACAAATTGGCACAGATGAATACCTGATTGACTATCTTGAATGCATGTCAAATGACAAGACGAAGAAACTGTGGCGATACCCAGCCAAAGTAGGTCCAACAGAAGATGCTAAAGATTCAAATTCTCCTGTGCAACATTATTGGATCATGGGACTTAACAAAAAGAATGCCAGTATTTGATTTGCATAATAATGTTATCAATGAGTTATTTAAATCATTATACAGATAATGTGTTGTTAAGCTTGTGCTTCATATTGATATTTGTTTAGAAATTTGGATTGTTTTATACATTTAAACAGTCTCATAAAATTAAGTTCTCTCATTGGAGATTATATCAGTTATTTTCTGAATTTTCAGCAATTCAGACCAATTTTAGCAGATTTTGTCTGAATTCTTCTATTTCAGGTTTTTTTAAGGGAGTTATGACATATGTAAGACTTAATTGTTTTAAGATATATCTGTAGAATACCAGCCCAATATTGTGTCTCAATAGAATGTAATGTTGAGGTATTTGGTGATTTCAATTCAAAATAGTCAATTTTGTCCCTGTTTTTTCATAAAATTTGGTCTATTTTAGCTCCAAAATACCCTACTGTTTTGGAAATTAATGTGTTGACTCAATATTGTGTATGTAGAACCATGAATTTCAACATTTGAATAATTTTGGTGAAGATTTGTTAGTGAATATTGATGTTATTTGGAATACATTGACATTTTTAGTGATGGGGTGGGGAGATCTGGGCACATTTCAGTTTCAGTCCAGTTGATCCCGATTTTCAAAAATTTCACTTATTTCCTTCTATTTGGACACAAATGAGTAGAATAAAACACTTACCCACTTTTTTTTTAAGTTTGCTCTCTATAGCACACCCCTACTATTATGGAGATTTTTTTTCTTTCAAGAAATAAATATAATATAATAAATATAATTCTTTCAGAATAAATATAATAGTTTTAATTAAAAAATTTATAGCATCTCATTCTTTGTGAGAATGCAAAGGTGAGTTAGTCATTTCTTTCCCAAGGAGATTTATGTGAAAGCGATACAAGTAGTCTCGGCTTAGAATTCATTTATCTCATTTTCAGAATTGATGTTTATTATGCCAGTAATCATTTCCAATTAGGTAATATTGATTTTTATTTAAATAATTATACACACTCTCCATGTATTATCTTCACTTTGACTCTAATTGCTTTCTTCAGGTACAAAGAAGTCACCATGCAGACCATGGACTGCCCCTGTTACGATCTTTCCGTGACATTTCAATCAGTGAACAGAGCCCAAAGGAGCAGTGGACACTACACTGCAGACCAGCCACTGATGTTTGTGGAGCAGTAGAGGAGGAGCTGTATGTATCTGGTAATACTGTTATCTGGAGTGTGGGGACACGACAGGAGGCTAAACAAGTCATCAAGACATTTACTGTCGAGTCTCCAGTTATCCAGGCGATGTGCTGCAGTTTCTTACTTTCTCATTCTAATACTTCTGAGCTCCCTGAACAAACCAACTTGGATCTCCCTGGTCAGTATGCAATGTTTTTCATAAACAAATGCAAATATTCATTAACAAGTAAGCTAACACTCGATAAAAAACTAGTTTGAAAATTCCTCAAAGATATCTTTGTTCATTCGTTAAATAGTTTTAAAAAACTCAAAATAAAAGATGCTTTATTCAGAATTGTATGTTCATTGTTCCTGGTGATAATTTGATGTTACATTTGGTAACCTTACTTTTACAATGGATAGCACTTACTGTTTTAATAATACCTGATTTAAATTTGAAACTTCAGACAATTTTAACTATCAGTACAAATAATTACTTTCCAACTTCATCATAATAGATGTGGAAAAATGCAAATTTTTTTTCCATGGCCTTAATGGCATAACTGTCTTAACTTTTTGGTGATCTGACTGATCAGTGGCTGTGACATTTCATTTTAAGGGTACTGGCTTGGTAGTTTTCTGGTTGCTGCATTCTGACTGATAGCAAGGAGCCCAAACTCTTTTGTAGAGCTTAGAAAGGATTCTTTAGTCAACAGTTGCATAATGTCAGGGTATTTGCAGTGCTATGTCACACATGGATAGGTGTCCATGCATGTACTTCCAGTGGGTAACCCTGAGGTCCATTATGCTTTAGTCTTAGCCACCTTTCGGCCAGTTTGTATTACCATAGATAATGAGCAGTGATAATTATTTTGGTCTTTTTCTCCTTAATTAAAATAATCCTCTCATGACAGTTACAATTAAAAGAAATAAGAGTAAACAAGAAACCACCCACTTCCCTCAAACTTTATTTCTCCAATATTTGTGGTTTTTGTACCAATTACTGTAGTGTAGAATCTTTTCTCTTGAAATTTCCTTGAGATATCTTAGTGCTTTGTGAAACTAATTTTAACTTTTCTGTCACTACCAATGAATTCTCTGGTCCAGGATGTCTACTCTGTTGAAAAGAGTCTAGGATACATATGCATGGCCTTGTTGTTTACATCTGGGAAAATCATCCAATGACAAGGGAATTATCTCTTGAATCACTGAATGATTCTTTCATATGCTTTAAACTTTCTTTATTGCACTCTATTAGCTATCTTGTTTTCCTTTATTGTTCCCCTTCTTCTCAGGACTAAGATATTAGACAAAATATGTTACTGAATAGAAATGGCTCTTTTTCTCTATTCATTCAACTGCAAACATCTTTGTGTCTGGTGATTTTAATGCTTATCATGTCAAGTGGCTTAAAAACAGTGTAATGTTTCTGATGTTTCCAGGCTTACAATTTTTCCATTGTTCAAGTCAAATAGTAGATTTCCCTACTCTTTTCCTGATCAACATTCTTCTCTACTTGATTTGTTCCTTACCTCCTCTCCTGTTTCCCATATTATGTGTTTAATTCAGGACTTAACCTGCACACTTAGTGGGTAAGTAAGTGACACTTGGACAACTTCTATGCCAATCTCATAGGTTACTTCTTCCACCTACCAACCCTTCACCCCTCTACAAACCCTATTATGTGGCTGGCAATATTGGGATTGGAACGACATGACAGACAAGTCCACCCACCAAGAGTGGACTAGAATTGACTGTCCAATCCCAAGCACAATTATTAATATAGACCAGCATCTGGTTTACTGTTGCTTGGTCTCCAAAAACCCTTCATCCACTCCTTTACTTATCCATCCCCACTTGTTCAAGGTGGATACCACTTAGAAGACCAGATTTCAAAAAGAACCATCTGCTGGCTATATAACAGAAACACTTGATTGAAATGAAACCTCATCTTCTTTTTCTAAATGAATGTACATAGTATCACATCCTATGTCCTCTTGTCATTTGGGATCACACTGTAGTATCTGTTGATATATTTTTTGTGTCATCTCTTATAAATCTCCTATTCACAAGAATTCTTTCTATTACTAGCACAATCATTGGGATTCATTTTGTGATTTTCTCCATGATGCTCCTTGGAGTGAAATTTTAAAACTTACTATTGCGAATTGTGCTGCTGATGTTTCTTCTTGATTAAAAGCTGACATCAATGCTTTTGTATCTTCTCAGAAATACCAAGTAAAACCACAACCTTCTCTTGGTCCACACCTTCCTCTTCAACTGCTATAGTGAAAGAGAATCACTTTTTCCCCAGTGTTACGTTGTAAAGAGAAGAAAGCAAGGATAGAATAACCTTTTCTTAAGGCTTTACTGAACTTAATTCACAGCAGTCAGTAATCAACAAAGGAAAGAATTCAGAATGAAAAGGAAGAAGAACGCAGCTTTTAAAGAGGAAAGGGAACGTGTGAAAAGTCACGTGGGCAAGAAAGTTAGTTTCCTTTTTTTTTTTACGAAAATATAACATTCTCCCCCACTTGATAAAGAGATTGAAAAAGTTTTATAAATCCAGTCGTTGGATTGGTCTACGAATCCTGCTAGACCGGCGTGGAGGTAGTTCACCACTGGAAGAGCCAGACCTCTGAGAAGGCTGACTTTCAGGATTCTGGCTATTATTCACAGATTCATTTTCTGTATAAGGTGAAGAAATATTAACTGGACCTGTATCAGGCAAAAGGGTTGAGTCTGCATGGTCCACGTCGGGTTGAGTATTTTCAGGTCCATTTTGAGGTCCATCCGGGCGTGGAAAACATGCCAACCGTCTCAGCGCTACCGAATCTTCCCGGCCATCATTGTGACGTATTTTGGCATGCGTAGGGTTGGCCTCAAGGAGTTCCACCACCTCAACAATAGGGTCATATTTACCTCTGCCACCGAATCGTTTTAATAATACCTCTCCAGGCTCACAGAGCCAAACAGGCAACGCAGTACCGGAGGAGGACCGCCTTTCAAAATTGAACATTTGTTCGTGGGGGGTTGCATTCGTAGTGGTGCATAGCAGGGAGCGGATAGCATTTAACACATCATGTAGAACATCCTGCCAAGCACTAATTGGTAACTGTTTCGATTCCAGGGCCAATAATATGGTATTCCAAATTATGCCGTTGTAACGTTCGCATTGGCTATTGCCTCTAGGGTTATAAGCAGTAGTATTACTGCATCCAATTCCAAGTCGTGTTAGAAATTGTTTAAATTCTTCCGACATAAACGAAGTTCCTCGATCGGAGTGAATGACCGAGGGAATCCCGAAAATAGAGAAAATACTTGTCAGGCACTGAATAGCAGTTTGCGAAGAGCAATCGCGGCAAGGAAAGGCAAAGGGAAATCGACTATATTCGTCGATAACAGTAAATATATATCGGTAACCTGTCGGAGATACCGGGACAGGCCCTTTGTAGTCTATGGAAAGACGCTGAAATGGCGCAGTAGAACGGATCAGAACATTACTAGCAGAATCGAAGAATTGGGGTTTTATTTTGGCACAGGTCGTACATTCAGAAGTCATACGTCGGACTTCATCAAGCGAATAAGGCATATTCTGAGACCTTACAAAATGCCAAAAGCGCTGTACCCCAGGATGTATTAAGGAATCATGTATCGATTTAAGTTCCTTCAAGGAAGACGCAGCAGCACCACATGCTCTGGATAAGGTATCCGCAACTGTGTTTTCATTTCGAGGACGGTGTTTTATGTCGTATGAAAAGGGAAGAAGTTCCATTTTCCACCGTATAATTTTATCGTTTTTAATTTTTCCGCGATTAGCAGGTTTAAGCATAAAAGATACGGCTTGTTGATCAGTAATAATAGTAAAATGTTTCCCGGCAAGGAGGTCTCTCCATTTACGAACGCATTCGACTATGGCATATGCTTCTTTTTCGACTATATGAAGTCGTATTTCAGAGGGGTTTAGCGACCGAGAAAAGAATGCTACAGGTCGCTCAGCTTGTAAAAGAGTGCCTCCAATAGCCTTTTCTGAAGCATCGGTTTCAATAGTAAATGGCAATTCATCATCAATAACTTTTACAGATGACTCGGCAATCTCTTAAGTTTTTCGAAAGAATTTATAACTATAGGAGGCATAGGGAATTGTTTATTTTCGACCAGTGGACGAATTTTGTGTGAATATTTAGGTATCCATTTCGCATAGTAAGCAAACATACCAAGACACCTTTTTAACGAATTTGAGTCGGAAGGAGGAGGCATTTGCAAAAGTGGCTTCAAACGCTCAGGATCGGGTTGGATAGTTCAGTTACAAATTTGATATCCTAGCACGTTAATAGAATGAAGTGAAAACTCTGATTTTTCCCGGTTTATTTCGAGGTTGTATGTCGAGGCAGCTTTTAAGAAACATTCCAAATTGACGTCGTGCTCCTCCTGGGTTTTACCGCAAACAGTTATATCATCTATATACGAAAAGGTTCCAGGTAATTTGTTATCAGAAATGAAAGAATTCATAAATCGCTGAAAGGCAGAAACCCCGTTAGTAACACCCATGGGTATTCGTTTAAATTGGAACAGACGATTTCCAGCTTGAAAGGCCGTATAGGGGCGATCTTCGGAGCAAATTTCAATCTGATAGTACGCTTTGGACAAGTCAATTATACTATAGATACGATACTGGGCTATTTGGTTTACGAGATCTTCAATTCGAGGCAAGGGGTAGGCATCAAGTAAGGTGAACCTATTAATAGTCTGGGAGAAATCGACTACCAATCGTTTCTTTTTATTAGGTGACGAAGTTACAACAATTTGAGCACGCCACGGGGAGTAACTTGTTTCAATTATATCATCCTCAAGCAGTTGTAGAATTTCTTTTTCAATGAACCGAGCATCCTCCGCACGGTAATTTCGGGATTTAGTAGCAATAGGTTTGCAGTCAGGGGTCAAGTTTCGGAACAACTTAACAGGAGCACAACTGATCTTGGTTAAAGCGCAGATTTTTAAACTATCCTGAGATCCACCAAAAGAAATAGTGATACTCTGGTGTAGTTTTAAGAAGGGCACTCCGAGTATAATATCCATACAGGAATCAGGGAGTACTGTAAAGTCAATTTGTTTATATTCGTAACCATTAAAGATAATATCCTCAGTACAATATTCAGATAGTTTGAGGGAAATGGCAGATGATGCCATGGAAACTACGGAATTCCGTTTAGAAGTAGACAGTTTCATTGCTTTAACATTACGGGCACTGATAAAGTTATCAGAACTACCGGTGTCTATGAAGGCAGTTAATTTCTTTCCTTTTAATTCTAAAGTTTTAGTAACTGGAGGAGACCTATCATCGTCTTTAGCACGGGCTACTATAATAGCTGAGGTAGAACGTGAAGGCGCCGGCATGGTAGAACGGCAAACTTTAGAAAAATGACCGAGTTTGCCACAATTTCGACATCTCTTATCACGGGCAGGACAATAGCGACGATTATCCTTAAAGTGACGTTTCCCTCCACAGTTGTAGCACTTGCCACGAGCAAGGGCAGTAGACAATTGTACAGAGTCACACTCCGTACGAGAATCAGTTAAGTCAGAAAGCATATTTTTAGTAATAGTAGTGGAAGTGGCCTCCTCGGCAGAATCAGTAAACACATTTTTAGTCCTAGTGGTAGTAGCAGCGGCTGATCCAATCTGAGAAGCGTATGATTCAGCACGAAAGTGAGCCTGTTCTAAGGCTCTAGCACATTGAGTAGCCTCCTTGAGAGTTAGCGTATCATTTTCAAGCAGTCTGGCACGTATTACGGGGGACCGGAGACCACGTATAAATGCATCACGGACAGATTCATCCCTGTAAGTAGTAGCAGTAACATCTTGGAAGCAACAGTCAGCAGCAAGTCAATTCAAGGCCTGAAGGTATTGGTCTACAGACTCATTTTCCTGCTGCAGACATGTAGACAACAAATGTCTAGCATGAATAACACTTGGAGACCTGTCATAAACACTTTTCAGCAATTCAACAGCATGTTCAAATCCAGAACAACCCTCGATAACATCAGCAACGGTAGCACCGATGTTTAAATAAAGGACTTCGAGTTTGTCCGGGTTTAAAGAAGCAATAGTTGATAAATAATAATTAAAATTACGGTACCATAGTCTCCAGAGCTTGCTAGCCTGAGGGTCTGCAGAAGATATATCAAACTTGTCCAGACGAATAATCTTGTCCATGAGGAATTAAGTTCAGTAAATTGTTACGTTGTAAAGAGAAGAAAGCAAGGATAGAATAACCTTTTCTTAAGGCTTTACTGAACTTAATTCACAGCAGTCAGTAATCAACAAAGGAAAGAATTCAGAATGAAAAGGAAGAAGAACGCAGCTTTTAAAGAGGAAAGGGAACGTGTGAAAAGTCACGTGGGCAAGAAAGTTAGTTTCCTTTTTTTTTACGAAAATATAACAACCAACATGATAGTTTCAATCACAACAGATGCCTCCTTGTGTCCACTTGTAGTAATTGGAAACATGTCCTCAAAGAAGACAAGTCTTTGTTGACAATTTGTTTGCTACATTGTATAGCCTCTAAAAAGTTTTGTTCTTGTAACTACTGTTGGCATTGTAACAGTTTGTTAAATAAGAAGTCTTTTATCCCTCATCTCTTCACTCAATTTGAGTTGTCATCATCTACTGATAAAGCAGAATGATTTTCTGATAAATTCTCTTCCACTTCTACTTAGAATTGTCTCTGTGTGATATGCATATAACTCTGTCCATGATTTCTACTATGATTTCTAAACTGGATCCCTACAAAGCATGTGGATGATGATATCACTGCAATAGTCTTTAAGAAATGTACTGTTGTTCTCTAAACTACAATAAATGCCTTGCTGCTTCTTGCTTCCTGGAAATCCTCTTCTGTAGTTCCAGTCTCAAGAACTCAGTCAAAACATCTGATCTTTCTATCAACTTATTAGCCTTCTACCTCTAGTAGCAAAGTACTAGAGGCTTTAATCAACTCCAGATTGTTTAAACATTTCCTCTTGCATGGCCTTCTTTCAGATAAGCAATATGGTTTGCTGAAAAAAAAAAAAATCCACCAAGATTTAGATAAGAATGGTGAAGCTCAGGTTTTTGCATTGAATATCTCTAAGGTATTTGAAAGGGTTTCGCGTGCAAGTTGAAAGGTTATGGTACTTCTGAATTAATTTTTGATCCAATTCAATCTTATCAAATTGCAAAATAAAAGTTGTCTTGAACAGCCACTCTTCTAGATATTTTGCATTAATCTGTGGACTTGCATGGTTTGTAATTTTTAGTCAAAAATTAATCTCAGTCTCTATATTGACAACACAATTATTTGTTCCTGTCTGATCAGTTTGATAAGGTCAAATTGACAGCTGATCTCAGAAATTACCTGCAATCTTTTGTTAACTGGGGCAAGAAATGGTTTAATTTTAACACTTCCAAAACAAAACTGCTCTCTTTTAATCATCTTAGAGAACTTTTTTTGCATGACTGATGCTAACTCCCAGGTGAGTGATACATTGTGCCTTCTTGAACTAACATTTTCCACTGACATAAAGTGGAAAAATTATATTGAATCAATTGCTTGGAATATTGGTTAACAGTGACATGCTAGACAATTTTTTTCACCAGAATGTATCTTATACATTTATAAGTTTACCATTCATCCATGCATTAAATATTTCTGTCATATTTGGTCTAGTGCTTCTGCTATCTATTTAGAGATTCTTGATGATATCCAAAGAGGAATCTGCAATATTATTGCTTCTGACTTGGCATCTCAGTTTGAGTCACTTTCCCACTGCCATAACATAGCTTCCGTGTGTCTTTTTTATAATTATTTTCATGGTAATTGTTCTAATGAACTTTCCTCTGAAGCATCTCGACTTTACGAATGTAAGTGCAGTACTAGATTGGCGGCTAGGTTTTATAATTTTACAGTTGAAATTGCTAGATGTAACTAAGTTCTTCTGTCACACTTTTCACTTTCTTTTGGCTGCTTGCTTTCCAGTCAACATTGACTGTCAAAAATGTAAATTCAATGTCATTTGTTATCTTCAGTCTCTTTAAATCCTGTTCTTTTATTGGTCTCGCTCCTCAATGTTTTTCTTTTTCTCATATTCTTTCACATGTCATAACCATTTGCATCTTAGTAGCTTTATTGCCTTGCTTGGAGTGAAATGATAAAAAACATTTCAAAACAGGACATTTAAGATATGATCTAAAACCTGAACATTTGTGAATATTGCAACATGACTTCCATATGAATTATTCAGACAATGACAGTTGGAAAATCAGCAAAAAAATTAATTCAAAACAACTAACAAAATAAATGTCTAAATATCAAGTTGTGACAAATTGCTACCAAAAATTTTCAAGAATTTGAACAAATTCATCAGTCTGTTCATCTTCAAGTTAGCCATCATTTCTCCACTAAGAAATAAAGCAGCTCATTTTCAGCTAATTTTTTTTTGTTTCTTTGAAAACATTTTGCACCATAAGTTTCTTGAATGTTTCACATAACACCTCATCTCATCTCATCTCAAATTGCATCATTAAATGGGAAAATATTAATTAAATCTATTTGAATATTCATATTATTTATCTCTACATATTAATATTTTAATCGTCATTCCTCCCACCTTCTAACATGAAAATAATCTTTGGTAGTATAAAATTTTCACCCATATTTATGTATAAATATATTCAATCAAAATTCTACAGGAAAAAATGACAAATATTGATTTTAGTTTAGACATCAAACTTGTATTTCTGTCTTCATTTTACAAAAGGAGTTTTTGTTGGCTGAGAAAAGTAAGACTGCACAGAAAAATTATGATAACACTCTGGGTTAATTAAGTTTTTGATTGTCTCTTGCCACTCTCATCTCCATTCCTCTATGCTATATTTGTTTTACAATCCAATTTGCATGAATTTTTGTTTTAATTGAAGCATTTTCATTATTTTATTATTAGCTTTACTTCATTTTATTGTTGCTTTTTATCACAAAAAATATTCCTTCCAAGAATGCTTGCTATCAATAAAAATGTGTTTTTCCTAATACGACAGATTTCCATTCCAATTTTATATTATAAAACATTGAAAAATGAACTTCCCAAACTCTGTTAACAAATTTTAACATCTTAGGTTTTGGGTAAACTGATATGTTAACATAGGAAAAAGTAAAAACAAAATTCTCTCGTTACTTTCACAGAAAGTAATAATATTTAGCTCTCTTTGTGTCTGGCAAGGGCCAGTTGATAATTGTTGCCTATTAATAACCCTGTTACACTGTGGCAAGTAATAACTACTCTCACTTTGTCAACAAACTTCAAGACCTTTTCAAGAAAAACTTTTTGCATTTAAAGCTTAAAATATCTGTCATCATCAGCTGTAACTATTCAAAAATCTTATGCAAATCTTACATTTTCTTCTCTTTTTTTTTTACCAAAAAAAGCTATGAAGCACAATTTTATTTACACTTTTAGGCCATTGTTATTTATTTTGTTGGGGATGTTTTTTCTTATTCATTGTAACACATTGTTAAAAAGATTTGTAATTTCCTTTATTCTTCTCAACAGGGGATCTTCAAGAAGGAATTTGTGTGCTTGAGTCAACAACAGCTTCAGTGTTCACTAACCGAGGTGAAGAATATAGTGTAGCCTTACCTTTCCAGGTTACCAAATCCTGGGTAATCAAAAATGGGCTCCTTTTTGAAAGGTCTTTATCAACATCTGAGGCCCTTGCTCCCAAGTCCTCTCGCAGTGCACCCAATCAGACAATCCTGTTCAGTATGCTGCACCCCCTCAATGACATTGCTCCAGTCATCTCCCGTAGCTCCAACTGTGTCACACACAACAAAATCAGCTATTTCACTGACACTTCCCAACACATTGTCTTCAGTTGCATAAACCCTTCAATCTTGCTTATTTATGACAACATCCTTGGCATTCACTCAGTGTGGAATGTCCGACGAGTAAAAGCTGAAGAGAGCAATTCCTTGTTTGAAACTTGGGATATGTCCAGTTTTTATCGGCCAAGCACTCCTCAACTGAACACCTCTTCTCTTAGCCAATCACGGATGAGTGGGTTATCTCCTGGCATGTCTCCACTTCATAACTTCTCTAACCGTACCTTTTCTCCAGGGTCCACTTCTTGTTCAGTTAGCCCAGTCCTCAGTGGCCATTTAACATCTTCAGGCAATACAAGTAGCCGTACACAATCTCCTTTGGCTTTTGCTTCAGCCACCCAAGCACGCCCATTTTACAGTCCTAATACACAGTCACGTTCACCCATGACATACATGCGATCACCACCAGGCTCACAAAACATTTCTTTTATGTCCGAAACTATGAATTACCGCATTGAACCAGTTAATCCAGATGTGTGTCTTGATCATATCTGGACAGAATCAGGACCTTCAAAATCTGATGGGATTCTCAGCAAAGCCAGCAAAGCATTTATCACGAAAGATCTCTGTGAACAGAACTATTTGTGTTACTTAATCTCTCTTAAGCAGCAGCTACGGTGTGTCCGATTTGAAGAGAGCAATGACAGCTCACACCTCATCTTTGGAGCTATCAACACTATCTCAGCAAAGGATGCACTTCCTATTGAGTCTCTCAATCTAATGCTAATTCTCAGTATTTCAGGCTCACTTATTATCTACAGTGGTACCACAAAGATAAACAAATTATTTGTTCCAATGTTGCCATTGGCAGTGCTCCATTCAGTGTCATCAATGACTCCTCACAATAATCCTGTTGGTCTTAGCAGCATCATCACATCAAGCCGTCCATCAACTATCTCTGATGCCCACTTTGAAGACCAAGTGTGTCACCTGTCACCTGTGATGGCATCTCCAGGAATCTATGAAGACTGCATCTTAGATAGCCCTTCAAGAGATTCAGATTATTTTTGTCATGACAACACTATTCGGTCCATCCGAGATAACACAGTTTCTCGATTTACTATAGAAACAACTGATGGTCTTCTTCGTACATCACTGCCACCACTTACTCTTTTGCCTGGTATTAAAACTTGTCTCCAGGCCCTGCGCTATATTTTACCCAAGGACTGTGGGATGCAGATGTTATCCCGTTGGTACACCACTCGTAATGTGGCCAGTGGAGTAGAGAACCAATCAGAATGGGTAGTGTTTACTAGATTTCTTCTTGGATTGATGGGCTTTGACATAAGTCGTCTACCTTTGACTCATAAGTATGAGCTTGATAACACTACATCACCTATTATGGAAGTGAAACGAGCAAAGCCATCAAACCAAGGCCGTGAAGCTGATTGGGAATACTTGACTAATTCTGATCACCACCAGTTTATGACAAAATACTTTGACTCTTCACTTGGTCTCCCACCTGTTGAAGACCTCTCTGAGACCTACTACTCAAAACCCTGTACCATCAATGTATCAGCACCTCTCTTTTCTTACATTCCCAGTATTCTCTTTGTTTTGCACTTAGTCTATGAAGAACTAAAGCTTAATTCCTGTCTTTCTGGTCAACTTGAACATTTGTCATTGATGCTCTTCCTTTTGGCTAATGACCTCAAATGCTTCCATTACACTGACCACTACTGTCGGGATTTCCCCCACCTTTTCAGTTCAGTCAATAAAGGCCGCCAGATCCACCCAGAACAGTGGGCCAAGCTCCAATTTCCAGTTGCTTTCACACAGACTGCTCCAAATATCTTCCACTGGATTTGCAAGACTCTCTCAGGTCTCAGTTGTGAACCAATTCCATACATGCCTAACATTTGTAAGCGAACACAAAATGTGGTTGCCCTTTATGCAAAACTTGTAGATAAAAATTGTCAACTTGAACCAAAGTATCTTAAGAAACTGCCTCCCATTGGATATAAAATCAATACCATTAACTCTGCATTTGCTGAGAACATTGACAAGACAAATAGTTTATCAACTGCTGAAAATATTGTTTTGTTGATGACAAAACTAAACATCTCTAAACGAGATTTGGAGTCCTTCCCAGTTGGTGTTGCACTACCTTTACGAGAAGCCATTTTACAGTGTCGATGGGACCCACCATCTGATTGGCCTGAAGAAGCTTACATCTTGATTGGTCGAAAGGACCTCTCACGAATAAGCGCTTATTCAAAATGCCATGCAGGATCCTTTACTAATGAAGGCAGGTATGTAAAGGAATGCCCATCACTGAACAAAACCAATAAAGAAGATGATGATGGAATGGGTCATCTTGATGAAGAACTGCTTCGATTACGTTTCAGTGAAGACCTAAGGGTACAGGAAGTTCGGCACATGTTACAGTCATCAAAACCGGTGCGCATCTCTCTGCAACAAAAACCTGAAGTCAGTGATCATGAGTTTATTGAAGAGCAAGAACGTTATCTTTATGCCATTTGTACAAGAACAATGGCACTACCTGTCGGACGTGGTATGTTCACTTTGTGCACTTTTCACCCTCTCCCAACAGAAGCACTGCCCATCCCAAAACTATGCCTAACTGGGAAGGCCCCACCACGTAACACAACAGTGGACCTTTCTCATATTGAAACCCCTTCAAATATGGCCACTTGGCCACATTTTCACAATGGAGTAGCTGCTGGTTTACGAATTGCCAACTCTTCACAGATCAATTCCACTTGGATTAACTACAATCGTCCCAAAACTTGTGACTTCACAACTGAGTATGCAGGTTTTCTTATGGCACTTGGTCTGAATGGTCATTTGGCTCATTTGGCTACCCTGAACATTCATGAATATTTAAGCAAGGGTCAAGATATGACTACTATTGGAGTTTTGTTAGGGCTGGCTGCCACCAAACGAGGCACAATGGATCAAGGTATTACCAAGGTTCTCAGCATACATGTTCCAGCTCTCTTACCACCAACCTCTACAGAACTGAATATCTCCCATAATGTACAGGTGGCAGCTGTCTTAGGAGTTGGCCTTGTCTACCAAGGTACAAGTCACAGGCACATTGCAGAAGTGCTTCTCTCTGAGATTGGTCGTCCACCTGGACCCGAGATGGAAAATTGTACAAATAGGGAGTCTTATGCTACTGCTGCAGGACTTGCTTTGGGATTGGTTATGTTTGGCAAAGGAAGTGAAGCTGCAGGCCTTTCAGATTTAGGCATGGCAGACACCCTATGTCATTTTATGATTGGAGGTCATAAGCGACCAATAACAGGTCCCAACCGTGAGCGGTATAGGTCTCCAAGTTATCAAATCAAGGAAGGAGACAGTGTGAATGTGGATGTCACTTCTCCAGGAGCAACTCTTGCCCTAGGGATGCTTTATTTCAATACAAATAACACGGCTGTAGCAGATTGGCTCAAGGCACCTGATACACAGTTCACACTGGACCATGTCAGGCCAGACTTTTTAATGCTGCGGACTCTGGGACATGGTTTGGTCATGTGGGATCATGTATTGCCAACCACTACCTGGATTGATAGCAACCTTCCAACCATTGTCCAGAAATATGGCTTTAAGAGAGAAACTCATAGCCGTGATGAGGACAACATTGATTATGAGACAATGAGTCAGGCCTATTGCAATATTGTTGCTGGGGCATGCATGGCAATGGGATTGAAATTTGCTGGAACAGCTAATGCATTGGCTTATCAAACATTGTTAGATTGCATGAAGCGTTGTATGTATCTGCTGCCAGTCCTTCCTTTCTGTGAACAAGCTGGAAAAAGTACTGTTGAGAACTGTACAGTTGTGGTACTTCTTTCACTTGCTATGGTCATGGCTGGAACAGGTGACCTGGATGTGTTGCGCATTGGTCGAGCTTTAAGAAAGCGTGTTGGTCCCCAGCATTCCTATGCCACTTATGGCTCCCACATGGCTGTCAGCATGGCCATTGGGCTGCTCTTCCTTGGAGGCGGTCGCTATTCACTAAGCACAAAGCCTGAAGCCATAGCTGCCATGCTATGTGCTTTCTTTCCAAAGTTCCCAACCCACAGCATTGACAACCGCTACCATCTGCAGGCCTTCCGTCACCTCTATGTGCTGGCAGTGGAACCACGTGTTCTGATCCCTGAAAATGTCATCACACGCCAACCATGTTATGTCCCTGTTGAAATAAGATTCAAAGACACCAAATTCTACAAAGACATCTCCTATAAAACCATGGCACCATGCTTGATCCCGGAATTGAGTGTGTTGAAAGAGGTCCGAATTTTAGGTCCACGTTATTGGCCAATTCGTTTTGATGTTGAAAAGAACTGGAAGACACTGGAGCTTCTTTTAAAGAACAGTGGCATTGTGTTTGTTAAGCAAAAGGCTGGTCATTTGTCATATAGTGAGGATCCCAATGGTTACCATGGTCACCTAGCCAAGTCTTTGAACAACAATGAGTCCAGTTTTGAGTCTACAAAGCTCCACCCAAATTCTATCAAATCTTTTACATCAGATGCTCGAATACTGGCCTTTTCTGAATTTTTCCTCTCCAAAAATGAAGACAACAGTTGCGATGCTCTTGCATCAGTTGTGTATAACTGTGCATTTAAAGAAAAGCCAGAAGGTATCCCAACACAGACTAGTTTGTCTTATGAGGTTTGGCAGTCACAGACAAATGTCATTCCACTAGGTCTCTGGCAGCTGAAGATTGTATTGAATTATTACCAGAGCAAGTATCAATTTGAGGCAAATGAGGATGCCAAGAAGATTCCATTGATTGAACTAGACTATGTGTTGTCATTGAAAAATGAACTTGAAAAGGTACTTGGTGAATGGGAAATGAATAACATGCATATTTTGCTCAAATATTTCCAGGGTGAATGTCTGAAGGATGAACCATATGGTCAGCTGTCTGCTTTTGCTCTTTGGTATGACATCCCCCACCCACAAGAATTGTCAAGGATCATTGTAAAAGGCAAGCCAACTCTACCCATGTTGTGCAGTCTGATGCCCCACTTGTCAATGTCATCAATCATGAAATTGCTCAATGCATGGCAAGCAAAACAGATGCTTAACAAGATTTAAATTTTCATAATTATCATCAAAGAGAAACTACTTTCTGTTTACTTGTTTCATTTGTCATCAACTGAACTGATAGAGAAAAGTAGGATTTCTATATGAAGATCCAAGGATGCAAATATTATGAACTTTACCTCAAAGGGTTAGTTTGACAATATTAGTATCCCAGGAACACTCATCTTGTAGAAAATTTATTAATTGTAGAAATTTGTTTAGTTGATTCCTTCATCCATACTATTTTTCTCATGAAAGATACTCTTCACTCATATTTGCACTCTATAAAATGGAACTGTGCCTTTATTGTTATGGAGATGTCAAGTTTCAATCTGGTCAAGAAACCCGAGTGCAGCATTAATAATAATAAATATATGACAATATTCTGTAAGTTATTTGCCTCATTGCAATTCTTAGAAAAAAACTTAAATTTTCAGAGTAAAAGCAGAAAATACAACCAGTTAATTCATTGTATTTTTCATGCTCATTATGTTCTACCATTTTGTTTTATATTAAATCTCTGTGCAATTTGAAAGAACTTTCAACCTCCAAGTTTCCATCCATCGGTGGCACTTGTTGTCTCTATCCTTAATTAATAGCAAACAGTTTGATCAACAGTTTTTTGTTAGGGTTGTTATAATTAATTTCATGTTAACTAAGCATCATGTCATTATTATCCATAAAGATACATTTCTGTGATGAACTTCAACTCTGATTGCCAAGGCTTAAATAATATTTGATAATTTAATCATGAAGCTTTGTTGACTTGTTAAATTAAAAAAATCTTTTTTAAACATAGTCTATACAAAACAAGTCTCTAAAAAATGATATTATTTAAGAATTAGTAACAGGTTTTAATTGCTGTTTTACATTTATCTTGGATGAAGACCCGATTTTGAAAAAGTTCTACAGAATTTTCTGGAAGATTGGTTTTGGGAACATTGACATTTTCTTGCAATCATTGTTTTGTTATGTAAGCTTGAATTAAAAAATCAATAAAGCCAGTGAAATTCTTTTTCTATTATATTTAATGTTAGTATTTTTGAACTAAAAAGAAAATCCCTTGTCTTCACAATAAATAAAAAGTGACATAAGGCAACAACATATTGTTGCCGTATGATTTAAAACTAAGGTTTCAGATTCTCTATAATTGTACAAAGCAAAGTAAATATTAGATGTAAAATTGTTGATTAAAACCAAAAGAATATATCCATTGAAATATAATTCACTTGGTACCAGCTAATTTAGAAAAATTATAATTAAAAAATGTAAGAGTTGTTTTGATAAATTTTTCTGTAGTTTTAAGCTTCATGTTGTCCTGTCAGTTATGCCTTTCTATTAATATTTGTCTTGCAGCACCAAAATTGTGATGACAGTTTTGTTGCTTGTTTAATAAAAGCTCACACTTTCACATCCAGTGTTCACTGTGGTCATTCTTAATCCTTGTATTAGTTAAGACACAAAGAACTACTTTCATGTTAGAAAACCCATTGCACATGATGTTAACCCCTTCCCCACCAATTATTTTGGGAAAAACATTTCATTTTCATACAGATTTTTTTATTCATTTTTAATATAGTAACTAAGAAACTGAGGTACCTTCAAGTACCCAAGTGTTGGCTAAAACCTCTACCATATGTATGAGTTGACAACTGGATTTGTTTCAAGGTCAGAAGAGCATTGAAAAAATCAAGATCAATGTAGAAACACATCTGGAGCTGGTATTTGTATGTGTTTATTCATCCATGTCTGAAAAAGACATTTTCAATAAAAATATATATATATATACGTCTACATTGAGAAAGGGGTTATGCCCTGCTTCTCTCATTAAACCTTAGATATAGAATTGAATCAAGCAATCAATGCAAGAGTAATAAACTATACTCAATTTTGTAATTTTGGGAAGTCATTATTCTTTTTCTTGTTGCTATGTTCTACTAACTTACAAATTAATTTTCTTCAGTCTTTTTTTTTCTCCTTCAGATATATCCACCAATAGAGGAGAATGATAGCAATGTACTGATTGTATGAATCTATTATGCCAAACCTCACAGCAATGACAGAGACAATTTTCATATTCAGGGTTGCTAAGAAAAAAGTCTCATAAATGCTAATGATATGCTGTTATCCACAACTGCTTCCAATTTTCTCTCATAACTAACATAGAATTTATCTTTCATTAACTCCAGTCAATTGAATAAGATTCAGATGCTTCCTTTGTTAATCTATAATGAAAGTTTTCAAAAAGCTTTCAAGATATTTTTAAAGGATTAGAAAGTTTAACGTCCTTTTACTGGCAAATTAGGAAAAATTGACCAACCTATTTAATGATATAATTACATTACTTTCATACACAGATATAGGCATTATACATTGTTGATATAATCTGGAAATGTTACACTGTTCTTCTGTTAGAATTGATTGCAAAGTAGATGGCTTGATATGCTCTATACTCATCTAAATATGTCAAAAACTGAAAATTAACAGATTTATGTTACTGTTCTAATAGGAAAGTGATAACTATTATATCATCAGTAGAAACTTCACAATGCCATTGACTCTTTTAGCAAGAGAGGAATATCTATATATATGGGTACAGGCTGCTATTAGTGAAAGTCATAATAATTTTGAAAATTTCCTATTTAAAATGTGTAACAAAAATACAATAGGAGCAAATACTTGCATTGCTATTGCATTTGCTCTCTCTCTCATATATAGTGCATATCATACACTTATTAAAACTCGTGTTTTGCATGTCTGATGCAGATTCTTAGAGATACAGTTTGAAAAATGTTGAAGCTCTATCAAGGAGAATCAACAATATTGCAAACGACATGAAAGCAGAACTTACTTTGCATGCATAGAATTCTTACAAATAGAAGGGTCCACAGATATTGCTGGACTAGCAATTTTAGTTGATTTTGTTTCATTTCAAGAAACAAAAATAAATCTGATTTTAAATTTAAATTTTTTTTAATTGCATTGATAATTTTTATGAAAATGCACGATATAAACACAAAATGCATAATAAATACCTTGCAGACTTGCAGAGAAGAAGCCAAGGCAACACAAAGAAGGCTACTTCTGTACCATAATTAAAAATCTCTGAATCTGATTAGAACCTTCAAAGATAATTGATTCAAGTCAACAGGATTTCTGACAATAGTTTATGAAAAGTTAATTAAAATTATTTCAGACACAATTTTCAAAATTATAACTTTTCCGGAGGGGATATCTTTAAGTCAAAAGATTTTTGTATATTCTGCATTACTAGAAAGTTAGGTATTCTTCAACAACCCATATTTAACCCTCAACCTATTATAGAAGTGAATTTTTCATAGAAGAAAATTAATTTTAAGATGATTGTATGAAAGTAAACATCTTAACTTTTATTCAAGTCATTCAGTGAAATTCTCAGCAGTTTCTGATGCAATAGCCACACACACACATATGATTGGCTGAATATATGGTCAAGTGGGCCCTAAATGATGTTATTGGTGTTGGGAATGTTGGGTATTTTTTTTTTTATGTCTTATGTACAAAGTGGCAACCCACTTGAGCAAAGAGGAAGAAAATAAACAATACTTGGTTAGAAGTCAGATGCTTCTGCCTGCAGTCTTATATAAGTAGAATCCTGATCAAGAGAGAGAGGAGCCATCCATCAAACAGTTGCTCAGTGGAAGTAAGCTGAGACAAAAGGACTACCAAAGAGAATACTGAGAATCTCAGTGAAATAAATACCAAATTCTTAAGAACAAGATTTGTGCTTTCATTTTTTGCCATGCCATTGATTTCATCTTGTCTCTTGTGAGTCTTCTCCAGATTTTGTGCACACAAGAAGCAAAAAAAATGGTGACTGATTACAGTTAGTGGAAGAGAGGGCATTGTATGTACACAAGCTCTGTGTTTGTGCTAAAAAATCAATTATACATAAACAATGATCATATTTTCACTAAAAACAAAAATAAAGAGGTAGTTAAACTTAGTTTAATTTCAAAGGCAAAGATCATTACACCAAAACTTTTTATTCAATTCTTACAAAAAAAAAAATGCACAGGCATTTTTTAGTCTGTATTATCAAAATTATATATAAAGAAAAAAACAATGATGTAAAAGGGGTTAGTTTACTTAGAATTGATTTCTTGCCAAGTAAGGGAAGACATGAGTGACAGGTATCAACAGACTGTCATGAAGCAACTGTTCACGGCAAAAAAAAAAATAGTTCTAGGGACATAGAATGTCAAAACACTAAATCATTGTGGCCATTTAGAGAATATAAAGCAAAAAATGAATAGGTTAAATGTTAATATTTTAAACATGTGAAACGAGATAGAAAAACATTGGAGTTTTTGTCAGCGTCAAACAGGGTTATATATGCAAGCAGAGATAAAAATGGAAGGGGGGAGTAGGACTAATAGTAAACCAAGACAAAGAAATGTGCCCTAGGTTACTGTCACAACGATGCCAAGGTATGGCATCCAATGTAGGACATTGCACAAATTCAGAAGAAATGTAGGCAGGTAAAAGAAAAATGGTCCAATGAAAAGTGTACAGAAATAAGAAGGATAAAGCATAAAGAACAATCTAAAAGAGATGCTCACCAACAGGATGCATAAAATCCAAGGACAACAGCTTAGAGAAAGAAAAATACTTCTGAGATAGAACATATACATCAGAGAACTCTTATTTATTTGAGAAGGATATTAGAATAATACAGAACTTATGCTGGGAGTCGATATCTAGGAAGGTTTTTAACAGAAGAGGGGGAAATGCAACACTGATATCTGAAGGTGCCAATGACCCTTCAGATATCAATGTTGCATTTTCCCTCTAAAAGATAAGCAAAGTATTAAGAAACAAAATTTCTTTAGAAAGAAAAGAGTATTTAATTGTTACATCATATTCTCTTCTATGGCAGTGGATGATGAACAATTTCCTCATAGATGAAGAGACTTGAAGCAACAGAAATGTGGTTATACAGAAGGGTGCTGAGTATATGAGGAATTGAACATGTGAGCAATGATAGTTTTAGAGAAAATGAAAAAGGATATTCATCAGAAAAAACAGTTGAAATTTTTAAGGCGCATAATGAGAAAAGGTTTAGAATATTTGACACTGAGGGGCAGAGGAAAGCAGCATATAAGCTACATAATAAGCTTGTGTAAATGGTTGAATAGAGGAGAAATAGTAAAAAGACAAAATGTACTAAGAACTATAAAGGAGCAACACGTTTTAGTTTAAGTTTACAGTAGCTCACTTAAGAAATCCAAAGAAATATTTTTTGCTTTTATACTTGGAATAACTTTAGCTGATTTCTGACAATATTTAACATGGCATACGGACAAAAAGGGTTAAAACAAAACGATTTTAATTTTTTGTCAGAAAGAGAATTATTTTCCCAGGATATAAGAACAGATGTATGAATTTTGTTGAAAAAGTTACACAATGTGATTCAGCTAGACACAGCTGGCAGGTCGGGGCCAGAGGTTAAAGTTGTCTGCTAAAGGTGTCAATGGGAAATTTTAGCTGAAAAAATTTCCCTGAGAAATTAAAAGCAGAAGATGACGTCAGAAAGGCATATATAATGGCTCCTCCCGAAGAAGGAGGGGATCTTCCAAAATTGGAAATGTGAAATAGAAAACGATTAGTTGAATTTCGGGAGATTTACATAAAATGCACCATACCGGTTGAAGGGGACACCCAGAAATACAAATGCCCACGTGGGCCAAAGTTAGTTAGGGCCAGCCCGTTGTAGTCGCAGTGAGGTTGCGACCGGGTGTTAAGAGATTTCTGATATAACGCTGCTTGCCAACCTGATGAAAAGAATAATAATAATATTAATTATCCGCTGAAGAAAGACTCCGATGAAATCCTTGTATCGTACTGGAAAATACAAATCACAGTACTTGAAGATAAATCCAGTTGTCAAGTCTGGCTACTCACAATTTTCGTTCCGTCACCAGTTATTAGAATGGGTTGGGAAAAGAAGAAAAAGAACAAAGAAAGAACTGTAAATATTTTTTTTTATTATTCTGATATAAACATTATATCGTGACTTATTCGGGCGTCGTCCACTTTATTTTTCAATTTTGTATGCACATGTTCAACTCCTTGGTTTAGCGGAGTTAAGATACCCCAGTGGAAATTCGGCTTGACTCTCTTAAGATCAAAATCACAATGTGGGTAAGAGAGGTTACAGTTGAAGAGATCAATTTAGAGGCCAACTGATGTGTCAAACGCCCTCAATGACCGACGAGTGGACTGGCGGCCTGTTCTCTGATACCGGGATCGATCCTGACCAAGCGAGCAGACCGAGACTGACCCTGAAGAACGTCATATTTGGAGGCCGTGGCCCTGAACACCGACATATTTGGTTGCCGTGGACCTGAATGACCACGTAAATTGGTGCGGTGACCAACGGAATCAACTCCGAGAGACCACTGCATTAAGGAGAGAGCGAGAACCAAAGGGACTTTAGTCATTTTGACCATTAGGTTCGAAACGCTCATTAAAAAAAATAAAATAAAATAAAAAAAAGAACGAAATTTTCGTCGTCCAATAAACGAAGTGAGACCAACCCAGAGCCAGGTAGGACACTTTTGTGTTCTCCCTGAAATTTTTTCGATTTGTTGTTGCTTCTCATTTCCGCAATCGATTTCCTTCGTTTATAGACTGTTGTTTCTCTGAATTTATTAAGTGTCTGAGCACGAGGAAGAGGAAATTGGGGTGGCAGAGGTAAAGAATGATGACGTGGAACAATGGATGTCCACTGAGAAGGGGTCTACTAGAGGGACCCAGAGTTCCGAGTTTTGGGGAAGATGCGGGAGAACTGAGGGGCTGGCTAGCGGCGGTTAACAAAAGCCAGTTAATCTATGAATTGATTGAAAGAGAGACGGTGTGTGTTGCGTTCGATGCTGCGACAGGAACGTCGTCAGAGTTTATAGGCAAATTATTAGAAAGAGATCCACAGTTGACGTGGAAGAGGTTAGAGGAACGCTTGATAGTGGAGCATGCAGATGATGGAACGGCAATAGAGGCCATGAGAGGCTTCATGAAACTGGTCCAGGAAAGGAATGAGGGACCAAAGGAATTGGGGAAAAGAGCAGAGAGACTAACCTCTCTGGCTTTCCCCGAAGAAGTTAGAGAGAATGCAGCAATCCAGGTCCAGTTGTCAGATTTGTATGTTGGAGTACTCCAAGATGAGTGTATTTGACATGATGTACTAAAAAAAGGTCCTGTTAGGTTGGCAGTAGCACTGGCCAAACAGAACCAGTGGGTCTGGAATAAGGTTAAGAGTAGCAGGGCACAGGATTTAGGTTGGGAGGTAGATAAGCAGAGGGATAGAAGAAAGAACCCCAGATGGAAAAGGGGGTAACAAACAAGGAAGCAAAAAGAATTTCCCAGTAGTGAATGGATGGGTCAAGGAAGAAGAAGAATGGGAGGAGGACCCCAGAAGAAAAATGTGGTCCCTAAAGCATGGGTTTTATAAACCCACGCCGGGTAGATATAGCCTGGTATGCTGGAAGTGCCATTATGAGGGCCACCGTGCGGTAGACTGCCCCACAAGTTGGAGGCTGTCCCCAGATCATGAGGAAGAAAAATGTATGAGATGTGGAGGTAGGGGGCATGTGGCCAAATGGTGCGAGTTGACGAAGAGAGCGCCACCGATACGAGAGGCGAAAGATGGGACCTGGAAAGTCGAACCAGGGAAATGCCAAAAGGGCTACCCCAGAAATAAGAGGGTGGGTGGCCCGTGTAAATAGAAGACGAATGTGTTGCTGGGAGTGCAGGTAGTAAATTGCCTGAGTAGAAGGTGCTGGTTTTGTGGGAAACCAGGGCACCTGAAGAGAAACTGCCTCGACAGAATCAAGAAAGATTCGGTCTGAAGAGCCTCGATATAGACAAAAGAAAAGGAAGACCCCGTAGTAACAATAATGAAGGACTACTACTACCAGCACCTATGGCAGAGTGGACAGAAAAACAGCAACGAAGGAGAAAAAGAAGTAAGATATTTTCCTTGCTGACACAGGAGAGAGAGAAAGAGAGCTCTCTTGTGAGGTAATGGTAGGGGGTCGGTGATGACAGCTTCAGTAGACACTGGAGCGTCGGTGTTGTTATTGAGGGAAAAAGAGGAATTGGGGATGGATGAGAAAACCTGATATAGAGATCACCCAAGTGGATGGTGGGTCTATGAGGATAAAGGGGATGGTGAAACTTCCATTAAAAGAAGGAGGGACACAGAGCATCCAGAGGTTCTATGTAACCCCTGAACTGTGTGCTGGAATGATTTTAGGAGACGATTGGCTGCATAAACATAGGCCTGGAATTGAATTTAATCCTACTCTATTGGTAGTGGATGGGGTAAAGATGCCCTTGGGAAATTCACCTGACAAATGTATAACAGTAGTGGCAGAAGAAGACATAAAATTACCCTCTAGAACTGCAGTATCAGGCAGAGGAAGACTGATGACGGAGAAAAAAAAGTGAAGAGAGGAATCATTCAATTAGTTCCTTTAGAAGAGAGTAGACCTGAAGAAAACGAAGTAGTTATGTGCGAAATGGTAGTGAATGCGGCAGAAATAGTGCCCATGATGCTGGTGAATGAAGCTAGCAGGACAGTTAAAGTCAAGAAAGGGGAGGAGGACCATGCAGCGAATAAGGTTAGATAAAAAGGAAAAAGAAGATTTAAAGCAGTTAGACGGTATAACAGATGAAGAAATAATGGCTCCTGAGATGTTTAGGGTCAAAGTGTTGAGAGCCAACTGTGATGTGGTGGTTAAGACAGATAAAGAGTTAGGCCAAACTCACACCATAAAAATGACAATTGACACAGTTGATCACCCTCCAGTTAAGCTAAGGCCTTACAGAACACCTCTTCATAAAAGACCCTTAGCCGAGAAAGCAGTGAAGGATATGTTGGAGGCATGCATGATAGAAAAGTCAAGGTCTCCTTGGAGCTTCCCCATTGTGGTGGTAGATAAAAAAGATGGCAGGCATGGATTTTGTGTAGATTTCAGGAAACTGAATGCTGTTTCCAAACCATTAGCAGTGCCTTTGCCATTGATTGACAATATATTGGCTTTGTTGTGAAAAGCTAAGTGCTTTTCCACGATAGATCTGAGGTCAGGGTATTGGCAGGTAGCCCTTGATGAGGGTGATAGAGAAAAGGCTGCATTTGCATGTCACATGGGCCTGTTCCAATTCAAGGTCATGCCATTTAGCCTGGCCAATGCACCTGGGATTTTTCAGCAATTGATGTCAATAGTGCTGGAAGGAATTGAGAGTTTTACTATGGCTTACCTGGTATTCTCAGAGACACCAGAACAACATTTTGACCACCTCAGACAAGTTTTTGGACAATTGAGAAGGTTAAAGTTGAAAATGCTCAATTGTCAATTTTTAAGAAATGAAACCAAGTATCTAGGTTTTATAGTGAGCGATGAAGGAATTAAGCCTGACATGGATAAAGTAAAGGTGATATGAGAAATGGCTGAGCCAAAGACATTGAGACAGGTACGAGGCTTTATAGGGGCCATAGGATATTACAGACGTTTTATCCCAGCATTTTCTAGGATAGCAACTCCCTTAATAGGCTTAGCGAAAAAGTACGCGAAATTTAAATGGACAGAAGACTGTCAAAAGGTCTTCAATATGTTGAAAGAACAACTAACTGCTGTTCCGTTGCTGACATACCCAGACCTCAGCAAACCAAGGATACTATACACGGATGCTAGTGAGCGATGTATAGGAGCAGTCCTTACTCAGCCATGTCCTGATAAGGATGTTCCAGTGCCTGGTATACCAGAGGAAGTACCGATATACTTCCTATCCCATAAGCTCTCAGAAACACACCAGAGATGGCCAGTGATAGAAAGGGAGGCGTACGCTATCATGTATACCCTCCAAAAATTGCATTATTATTTAAGTGGAGTTGTGTTTACCATAAAGACTGACCATAATTTGACTGGAAACAGATTGGGCGAACAAGAAGATACAGCAGTGGGCACTGAAATTAAGTGGATACAACTGTAAGATAGAGTACCTGGCAGGGAAAGATAACACCTGTGTAGATTTACTCTCTAGAATACCCAAAAAGTTAAAAGAGGAATCTATGAGAGTAGAGCTGGGGGTAGACGACAGAGCATATCAAATCGGAGTAATCAATCCCATAGGTTGAAGGATCGGCCTGTGACAGATGAGGAGGAAAATATACAAGTAATAACTAACCCCCAATGGATTGAACAGGTTGAAAAGGAGCAGGTAGACAAAGAAATAGCTACCATCAGAGAAAAAGTGGAGGCAGGAGAAACCTCAAAGTGTACGATACATGAAGGGAAGCTGTACTATCTTTCACATAGATGAAGAAATTAGACCCAGATTGTATATACCCAAGTATCTAAGGATGAAGATATTGGAACACTCATGAGAAGCTTGGCCATATGGGAATTGATAAAACCCATGCATTAATAAGAAGAAATTATTATTGGCCTAGGCTGTATAATGAGGTTACTGATTATGTTATGGCTGTATGGTGTGCCAAATGCAGAGCAGAAGACAGGAATTGGCACCATTGGGAGAGATAGATATTCCGAATTTTCCCTTTGACAAGTCTAAGGTATGTGGAGGAGAATACACTGGGACAATAAAAGTGAGGCCGCCACTATCCTTAGTAAATTTGCCCCTGAGATGCTCAGCATTCAGAGTAGCCATCTCCCTGCCCCCAGACCAGAGGGAAGAGAAATATGAGGAAAAGGATTCAGTTGTAGAATTGATTAACAGAGGTTTGGACAATTACACGGAAGTGTGAAACCAAATAGTAAATGAATTCCCTAACATTGCGTTAATGCAGATGCCAGTATTATTGGAAGCTGTAAATGATGGGAGAAGGAGGTATGCCTTGTGAGGATAGTAAGAAAATTATAATAAATTGGTCAGCAGGGATAGTAACTTTGATAATTGTTGCTATAATAGCAGCAGCAATATGGAAATGTAATAGATATAGAAGGAGGTCGGTTGTCTGTGGTGGGGCATGACGTGCTCTGGGAATGCTCACATTCTCCAAACAACCAATCAGGTCTCTCCTTGCAAATGTCTAAATATGGAGGAGTCCCTCATCCCTCCTTGGAATTCTACCTGGACCTTCTCCTTCTTTTGGTCAGCTGATCAAACCGGTCTCCTTCCTTGCTTTGTGAGTGCTTCTCACGATCACTGCCCAAGGACGTGGAAAATCCTCCGCCTTCCCTGGAATTTTACCTGGGCCCTCCCCTCCTTGGTCACTGTCCCCCAAGGGCCAGGCATGGCCTAGCCCAAATTTTAATTATCGTTCAAAATTCTTTATCGTGCTTTTGTGTGTGGTCATTTTCGCATCTGGAATTTATCATATTTTTTGTATCCCCTTGTCAACCCTCTGGCCAACAAGTGATAAAAAGGAAACAATCCCTTGATTTTGGAAAGTTTTATCGCGTTTCAGTAGACGAAAAAATTAATTATCATTCTCTTATCTATTTTCAGTTGGTAACGTGTTTGTTTTTAAAAGTTAATCCTTATCCAAACTCGTCTCCATCACTCAATGATTGTAAAAATATTATCTATTTCTTTCTGGGTGGCCCTTGGACCTCCAGAATAGCTCATCACTTAATCTCAGTTCTAATCAAAACCAGATGGTCTCTTTGTTTTACCTTTCTGGCGAACAAGAAATTTAATTACCTTCTAGTTTGTGTGTGTGTGTGTGTTTTTTTTTTAAATCCTTTTCTTTCTTTTCCCTCGTCTGGTCATTGGTATAACTTCAGTCTATCCGAAATTTAGTGTTTTTCAATTTACTAGCGCCTTTCCAATAGTGTCACAGTAAGTTTAAAATTTATTTATTTCCTTCAGACTTGCTATAGTATTTTATGCTTATTGCAAAAACAAACTTTTTGTGGAAAATTCACCAAACAAATATAATGTAGGAATCTTGGTCTTGTCACTTGGAAGTTTAACATTTTTCACCTTGGTTAATATTCTTTTCTATTGTTATTCATAAAAGCAAATCCACTAATGATATTTATTTTGCATATCTTGTATTTCTGTTGGGGTCAGACTTATCCTCTGTAACCTCGCCTAAACGAACCCTAGAAATCAGTCAACTACTGGTAATACCAAAAACACCTTTACACCTAATCATTTTCCTGACAAACAGCAACCGAAAACAACATAACAATTTTTTCTTATTTTCTAACTATAAATATATCGTGTATATTTGATGAAGACACTGTTGAAACTTGATCTTTGCTATTCCTTTCCTTTGCAATCAAATAAAAATTTGTTATAACAATTTCAAGCATTAGATTTACTTTACATGACAATCTTTTAGGCTGTTTTGCCCTGAAAATGAATTGTAAAAACCCCTTAAGTCTCAGATAGTTGAGTTATCGTAATTAATTGAATTATTTTTAAGTGTTCATTTAATATTTAATTTTATAAATTTCCAAACCATTTTCCGGATTGACAATAATATATATTTCCTATGAGTCCTGTGACAATTATTTTTCTTTTATTTTTAAATCTATAGCTTTTATTTAAAGCTGTGCATAACAAAAGTAACTATTATTTTCATTTGAAAATAATTATCTAAATTTTTCAGTTTGTGTAGAATTTTAAAATTTCTTATCAACAAAAATTCATAGGAATTTTCAGATGTAATTGGCACTTTTGACTAAAATTAATACCCTCGTTAAAGAAATTTTTCTTTCATGACTAATATTTAACTTAGAACATTCTAGAATTAGCAAATTTGTCATAATCAAAAATCATTGATGTTATTTTTATTGGAGCTCCAAAATAGTCTCAAAATATGTTTTTAAGTAGTACCTTTTCCTTGTTTTTATTTGTCAAATTTGAATTTCAAAATAGTTGAAAATTTTTTGATGTAATATTACAATCTAAAAATGGAGTGGAAAAAGAAGCACACTCCTATTTTTCAGGAGCAGCTCCTTTTTTATGAAAGGATCACTCCTTTCACAGGGAGAGCTCATTCAATTTTGGAGTGTATGAGCAGTAGCTGGGAGCCTCTCCAGGATTTGAGGAGCATGTAAAGCCCTGTTTAATAGTAGCAAATTACTCAAGCTGCATTGTTTCTAAGTTTTCACTGCCACCTTACAGCTCTTATATCCATTTTTTGAAGAAATGTAAGTTTTTACTAGAAAGTAGTTAGAAGTCAATCACCAAATGTTATCATACTGCTGGTGTAGATCATTGTGAGTTTAAGATCCCAATCACACATGTATATTACATCCATGATGAAAGAAACCCTACTTATGTGGGTCTTATTAATTAATTCAAAGCACATCAATGTAAATCAATCTCTACATTTTTCATGCATTTTATGAACTTCCTTTTTGCTTTACTATTGATACTGACACAGAAACCAAGCTGATACAAGCATCTAAAGCTATCAAGGTCAAAGTTGACAAGGGAATACTGGTAGCCTTGATGGTCAGATTCACGTCTTTTATTGGAGAAATTTACTTGGTATTGTCTCTAAATGTCATTAATCTAAAATTAGATTCTTTGGTAGTAAATAATTTGAATGTTGAGATACTGGCTGGTATGTCGTTTATGTTTGCCAATGATATTTCTGTTCAACCAGCTAAATATCAGACTATAATTGGAGACCTTCCTCTTGTTCAATTCTATGAAAATCTAAATATTATACAATACATTGTATGCCTGTATGTTTTGGACAGCAATAACAATTTGGTGAAAAGAGTTCTTTGTGTTTGTTAGATGTACCTCCACTCATTAGTGATGATACAATAATGGTCATTGCATTCACATTTCAATTATATTATTTGCAGGGCAAATGCAAGGATAATAACAACAACTTGGAATATCAACGAAAATGAGATATTGATGAATAACAGGCATGAAAAGAATTAAAAAATATCAAAAACGATAGACTGATAAGTGGTTCCCAGAGAATGAACCAGGTGAATGCTTGGTTTGTACAAACAGGCCAAGTGTTGACAATCTTCAGCAAACAATGCCTGAGAGATCAACATGAGGAGAATTAGGTTAAATACCAATTCCAAATGAAGTCATTTTACAGAGATGTCAGGATGTTAGTCTTCGACCGAATGCTGGAGGTGACAGGTGCAGAAGAGCGATCAAGGAAGGAGGAGGGGCTACCTGCACCCACTGCAGGGTAGCAGTTACAGACGGGACATTAAAGAGATTGAAGGAGCAGCCCATGCCAAATGGAGAGCACTGGTGAGAGATGGTAATAAGAGAAAGTAGAAGTAACCAGGCAGAGTGATGCCTGCACCCATTTCCCATGAGAAGGAGAATTCCCCCATAATTATGAAGTAATTTAATTTCTCAGGACCAAAAACAATGGACTTGTTGGAAATCAAGGGATTCACCAAAACCCAACCTACATCTTACCCAACACTGGTTTCTAGTTGGAGTCCATAAATACAAATGCACGAAAGCAAATTGAGCATTAGACAGTTGAGAGCTGAGAAAAGAAGTGGCGGAGGTCGCTGAGAGATTTGACAACTCTGCCGAACACAAGAACCTCTGACTTCATCCTTGAGCAAAACTTACCAGATCAGTAAAACAAATTTCAATAAATCCACAAGCCAAAACTTACCAGCTTACCCAAGTATTGTGTCCAATTTAGGAATGGGTTGGGTCAACAAACACCTGTATGCAAGCACAACTATGAACGAACCATTGTACACAGTATTTGATATAAAAATAGTAATTATTTTTTACGTATATTTCGAGTGATGCTTTTTCTCCAATTTTATTGTATGACTTTGCTTGACCTGGGCTATCCCAACATGAAGATAGCTCTGATAAATCAATCTTGGCCTCCTTATAATCAATCAATCATGTAGGGTAAGGCAGATCAGAATCAAAAAGATCACTCCATTGATCAAACCAGGATCCACCCCGGACTGACGACGACGAAGGGGTATCTAAATACAAATTAGAAACATAGATCATTCCATCTTCTTAATTAAATAATGTTTTGCAACAATTTTTAATATGAA
This sequence comes from Acanthosepion lycidas, assembly GCA_963932145.1. NCBI lineage: Eukaryota > Metazoa > Mollusca > Cephalopoda > Sepiida > Sepiidae > Acanthosepion > Acanthosepion lycidas. The sequence continues at coordinate 30,178 of CAWVQA010000005.1, read as the reverse complement.
CTTGATATTTTTCTTGTTAAAAAGTTAAATTATTCAACTCCTTCAACATTATGGATAAAAAAAGTGCATTTTATATAATGTTTTTTCAAGGCTTGGGTGGGGTGGGATGGGATGGGATCAGAATATCAAAATCAGCAAAAATGTTTAAGAGAGCAAGGGTCACAAAGCACTGCCTCGGCCCCTAACCAGTCAGAATGTTTAAGGGTAGTACACACCAGCCATGTTCTAGAGACTCATGCATAACACAAGCCAAATTTCATAAATGTTATAAGTAATAAAATGAGATAAACACTTCAAAATAATTAATTTTTGCCATGTATGCCCAGTTGCTGTACATAAGCATTACAAAGCATATTTCTATTATTTTTCTAGCCAACTTATTTCAACACAAGTTGTTATGACTTTCAGATTCTGTACAGGTTGAGCCAAACTCTGCTAACAGAGGAAATGTGCATAATGTTTGCTGGTTTGTTACAGGAGTATGAAAAAATGTTTGACTGAAATGGTAGACTTATGAACTTCTAACAATTTAAATCACTTGAATTCTTTGGGTTTTTTTTTCCCAAAGTTGGTAGATAGAGCATACCTGAACCTATACATTTCAGTTTGTTCAAGATGGTCTGTGTTTTAATAAAATAACTACAGTACCCAGCTCATCATATCTGTTGTTAGCCACTACAGGAGAATCTATCAAATCTGGATTCAGTTAAACTTCTATATATTAGAAAAAAATAGACAGAGTGAAAAGTTAAAGAAACATCAAGCATCCTGGCTTCCATTCGGAAACCAGGTTTAATCTATTGTGACTTCAATAAAATATTTTAACCCTGACCTCATCAACCATTCTTACTACTTTGTGCATATGGAAATGAAAAACTTCATATTGGTAAGGTTTCTTCCAGACTTGCTTTAAGAATATATGGCTGGAGCATGTCAATCAGTGAAATGTGAATCAGTTCGCAAATGATTAGATATGTCACTGATTTCTACCTGATAATTGAATCGTACAACCAACAGGTATGCAATTCACAAGTTCAGTTCTAAAGCATATAGATGTTAAGTCTGAAGCTTCCAAAGGTAACTTACAACACATGGCTTCTGATCATAATAATCAAATCCTGTTCACTTCCCTTATGGCCTGTAATAGCTGCCTGGACATTTCATTCTATAAGTTGATCTTCCTCACCTATCTTATGTTTAATCTTTTGAATGAAGAAGTTATAGGTTAAACTGGTTGAAATGCTTCCAAGAGTGACCAAGGCAAGAAAAGTAAAGAAAGAAGGGACATTCAGAACAGATAACCAACTCTTCCTTGTTGAAACAATAACATTTAGTTTATTTGTCAGGGGTTACAGTTATCAGATTAATATTTTCCAATTCTAAGGTACTATTTAACTACAGTTGGAGTGTGAGTTCATTGGTCTCATTCTCATTCACAACATATAACAGTGACAACAGCAATACTGGTGAATGGTATTGGTTCAACAATTCAAACAAGGGACTTTGAGCCTTGTTCTTCAAATCTTCCAATTGTTGATCAATCTACAAACAGAAAATTCTTACTGGGGAAATTTCTTCAGATAACAAATATTCTCAGGCAGTATCTTGCAAGGAAATGTGGAGTGGGTGACAAAGACAGATGAAGATGTCAATTGCTCTTGTTAAATTTCATCATCTATACCAAATTGATTTGCATAAAGCCAGGGAAAGGGTTTTAATGACTTCATCCTCTAGTATCTGCTGAATTGTTGACTCAAATAGATTGATTGTTCTGTTTTAATGGCATATCAACTGTCAGTTATTTAATGCCAAGATTTGTTTTAATTAAATCAGATTATATGGCTTGTGAACAATCCCTTGAGTTGTTACTTTCATCACTCTAGTTATGCATTTAAAGCAGAGTTATTTATTGCTATAATTTATGGTATAGAACAACCTCCTTCAAATAGTCTTTATTTTTATCTTCCTGAAAAGATTCTTTAGACTAGTCATATAAAATCATTAATGTATATGAGTAAGGTCACTATAATCAATTAGAATGTTTTACTGTACTAATGAATCCTGACATGGTGTGCATTTAGGAGGATGTTACTTTTTAATAGAAATGAGCAAGTGTTATAGGTGTATCCTATTCTGATTCTTGATAGGACAACTTCTTCCTTCCGAGAAAGTCTGAGTCTATGACATTCTTCTAGAATGGTTTTAATTTTGCAAAGTTTGTTTGGATGGTAGTTCCATAAATCTTGGGAATGTATGAGTTTACAGTTTCTTTAAGGTCTGTATAGGGAGTTTGCAAATTTGAAATTTTTAAGGATTCTTTTTCCTTCTGTAGATGCTGATCTGAATAAGTGTCCAACAGAAAAGAATTTTTTTTTTTTTTTTTTTTTTTGCAAAAAAATCCCGTTTAGTAATTTAACTATAATGGAATTGTTTGTGTTTTTCTTTCTCAATGATATAAATATGGAATCAGAATCACGAATCTGAAAAAAAAAAAAAAATTATTTAGTTGTTTGGCTCATTGTCTGTTATAATGTCTGAAGCTAAGTCTATGGCTACAGCTTCAGCACTAAAAATAGTGTTTTTGTCAAACAGAAATTTTTGATTTTTATGTCATCGAGGATGACTGAACATTTGACTTTATCAATGTTTTTTGAGCCATTAGTATATATGTACTTATAGTTTGGGTGTGCCTGTAAAATATCAATTTCTTCTAAAATGGTAGATAGACTGGTATTAGTTTTATGGTATTTGGCAAGGTTTAGTGAAACTGTTGGCTGTTTTGTTAGCCAAGGTGGATTTTCTATAGTAGTATATTCAATAGTTCAGGTAGTGTATTTGTGATTTATAAATTAATAATGTTTTCCATTAAAGGTTTGATGGCGTCTTCCTTTTTTTGTGGTTATAGATCTTTATATTGTTAGTTGGAAACAAAGTTGAATGCTGGGTTATATGAACAGGAATGTAGTTTGGCATTATATTGTAAGGTTACTTTCTGCCATCTTAGTATCAGAGGCATTTCGGTGGACAGGCTTTCTACTGGAGATGTTTTAAAAGCTCCTAGGATTAGTTATGGTCCCTGATGATGAATTATATCAAATTCCTTCAGGTATGACACCCTTGCAGTACCATAAATGAAACAAATGTCTTGTTTTGATGGCTGAATGGATGTGGACTAGTGGACAATATCAACATAAACAAGCAACAATTTATTGGGGACTGGAAGAACCTATTATTTCTACCATGCATGTTTGTTCCTGACTACAAGTAAGATTTCACTCCCTTGGAAGCATGCGGCAATGTATTAATATGACACCTTCAGCCTTCTATTAGGTTGGTGCAAAAATAATGTCACATAGTAACATGTGTGAGAAAACGATATTATTTTTGCACCAACCTAATAATATAATCAAATACAATAACAACACAACTTCAGTGAAAACAAAAAATACTAACAGTCATCTTTTGAAACTTATTAATTTTAATTTGATTTCCTTTAACTTTGCTTCCAGATTCAAGCAAGCATCCTTGGAAGTAGAAATAGATACTAATTCTACTAGACAACAAAAGTTTATAACTTTGTAAGACATCTTTCCAACAATAACTACGTAGCAGTAAAACAAAGATTTTTTTTTTCCCAGTTAAAATTGGGATTCTTGTTCTGCCTCTGCAACACCATGATCCCTCCAGGAGCTTCTCCAAAGGTGGTGCTGAGTTTTCAGGTAACAGCAGAGCAGGTAGTTGCAGCTGTACATCTGTTGTTTGAAACCTTGAAGCACTTGGCTGCTGCAGATAAAGGTCTGGTGTCAGTTGAAGTACATGACATTCAGGCTTGTGTAGTGGCTGTTCTCTGCTTGGAATGGGACCTTTGTTGTACGTAAATTCAAATGTCTACGGTTTTGTCTCAGCTCCCCTTCAGCAATTTGGACAATCTGAGTGTACACTCCTGAACCATGTCTTGGATGCTTTAAGCCCTTTTCCTCCCAATTCTTTACAAGGATGAGGTCTCTTGGACTTAACTACAGAAGGGTGTGTGCACACTGATTGTGGTATTGCTTCTGTGATGCTTTCGCAGATTCATCATGCCTTTGCACAATATCAGGGTCCATTACGTGAGTATTTGAGGTAGGGCAAGTAGAGTTGTTCTAAGTGTGTCCATAGGTGAGTTCTGCTGGGCTCACTCCTAATGAAGGGTGCAAGGTAATGTTTTGTTGGCTGACTTCACTGCTCTCTTCCTAGGTATGATGATAAACTATATCCAACAAGGCCTCAGGAGATTGGAGGTTTTTGAGAAGCATAGAACCAACCTCTTAATTGTTGTTCCCAGGATGGTATCATCTGTTAGGGTTGCAGCTATGGGCAAATAGTGACCCCCACACAAAAAAAACAACACCATGAAAGTATAAAAATACATTTTTATGTAAAAGAAATTACCAACAAGACACCTTTATAGTAAAATTATCAACAATAAAAAAACATGCTAACAAATTGTAGCAACTTCATCAAAATCTGTTTAAGATACTACCAAACAAACAACATGAAAGAACTTAATCCATATATCCTACAATTTCTTAAATCAAACTGTATTTTAAAATATAGCTTCAACGACATGAAACACATATCACCACCTCTAGTAATCATGTCCACACAAGCATATATATGCACTGTTGGGGTAAAGAAAAGACTGTCAACTGATCGTAGCAACAGCAATAGATTTCTTGTTTCTCAGCCGCAACACTTGGAGCCAAATTGCAGTTCACACGATAGTCCGACGTAACAGTCCAACACACACCGTAGAGATGACAAAATGGGGTCACAAATCCAACTTTCACTTCTCGCCAACAACAACACGTGTTCGTCTCACAGCTCAAAAAAATCATCTCCTTTTATAAGCGAAAAACAACGACTTCTGTTACTGAGAGAATTTTCTGATTGGTCACGCCATTCAGGGGAGGGAAGAACATTAGCATAGCTTCTAGTCATTGATGTAGATTTTTGCTGACTACTTTTTGGTAATTTTTTTTCAGCAGATCGCACACAAAACACAAACTTTTTGGGGGGGTACCTGATTATCTCTTTCACTACATGCACGAAAGCTGAGTATTTACCATGTATTCAATTGTGAAAGCAGAATAAAATATCATTTTTATTACTTCCAAGAAAATAAAATTTTGGCATAAATGACCCATGAGGAGTTGATACGCCATTAAACAGACCAATGAATCAATCACTGCTCCCTTGGCCTCACCATCCCAGAGTGAAGGCTAATTGTTATATGACAAAAGTTCCAGTCTATGGCAAAGTTCTGGAACTCCACAGAAAAACTGTCTACTGCAAGTTGCAACGAGATCATTCAAGATTCTTTGATATTCTGGGGCACCAAAGCCATTGGTTTAGCCCATTCTCAACTTTTTATAAGGCCCTGATGTCCATTATGGATGCATTCAAAGATTTATTTAAGGTGGCAGGAATATCAATACTATTTTCCCTTACTAAGCAGTCCATCAACAGCACTCAGCTCATTCTGGACAACAAACAATTCTTGGGTTTCTAAGCTGACATATTTCTTTTAGATGGGCCATACCTTCAATGTGCAATCAAGTACTGTCTCCAAGTTTATGTCTTCTTTGGTTTCTTGCTGGATTTAGTTCAACTTCTCACCTGAGACTGTTCAAGTGGAAGTCACCATATTAACATGAAAGTGTACATCTTCTTTGAGTTAACAGCTCTCTCTGCAGGCAGTAGGACTGTGACAAAGTATTTGATGTGACCATTGTCTTTACTGGTCAATCGGCTTGTAGCACATCAATTAAATGAACATGCACTGAGTGGGGTTTCTGACAGATTTTTGGACTCGAGTGGTTGGTGGTCACTGTAGAGAATAAAGTGCTCTAGTCCTCTCAAAACATTTGCAAGCCAACACTACTGCAAGGCACTCTTTTTCTATTTGGACATGTTATCTGTTCTTGATAATGTTCTACAACAGAGCACTACCGGTCTTGATCCTTCTTTGTGCTCTTGAAGTAGACATCTACCCAATTCATATAATGGTTTGCCAATCTGATTGAAGTATGCAAGGACCAGTGCTGTTGTAAGCATTTCTTTTACTTTCCAGAACATTGTGGCTGTGGACCCCATGTCTATACTGTCTCATTGCTCAATAGTTTGTTGAGTGACTTTAGAACAGTAGAAAGATGAAGGTATCTACCCATATAGACAATACCTGGGTATGGTGAACCGATTTCAGCAACATCAAATGCCTTAGGTAGGTTCTGGATTGCTTCAATTTTGGTTTGATCTGGCCAGCAGCCATGCAAGTGGATGACATGTCTGTGAAAAGTGATTTCGGACTTCCAGTACTCATATTTACCCTTGTTTAGCACAAGGCCTGCTTCTTTCAGTCACTGATGAACTTGATTCAGCAGTGTTTCATGTTCAGCTAGCATCTTGGTGTGGCACAGAATATCCTCACAATAACCAAAAAACTCCCTCTATTTCTTAGAGTATCCCAGAGACTGTTATGAAAATTTCCGGTGCTGAACTGATTCTGAAAGGAACTCTTCATGTAGAACCTTCCAAAAGACGTTATAAAGGTAGACTCTGGATCCAATAAAATCTGCCAGAAACCCAACTAGTTTTGAAAATACTGTAGAACCCCAGAGCTGCTGAATCATGTCAAATGGAGAAATTTGATTCAGGGTCTTGAAGTCAACACAAATACAGATATCTCTGTTTGGTTTCAAAATTGTAGCTATGGTTGATACCTATTCAATTGGCTCTGTAATTCCTTTGATAATGTCATAGTCCTTCATATACTAAGAGTTCTTTCCTTACCTTCTTTTGGAAAGGTGTAGGTATGCACCTTGTTGTAGCGACAACTCCATACAAAGTTTTATTATTACTGACTTGCATTTGATATTGCTGAAGGCAATGCTATTTACTCTTAACCAGCCCTAGGGTAGATAATGTTGTTCAACTAAGTAGTTGATAGCATACATGGTGACGTCTATCTTCCAATCTAGTTTCCTTCTAAACTGTCCAAAGACATCTAGGTTTCCTCCTGGGTTTAAAAGTGATGTTCTTAGTTGCAGATGACATTTACATCAGTCCCTGTATCAATTTGGAACCCCCATTCTTGCTTGAACACCAAGTTAGTATTCTGGACTTCGTGTATCTCTACTGTTTGAGCCTTAGCTTCACTGCTGCTCGTTTTACTTGATCCCATGAATTAAAACAGAGGGAGGAGTCCAAAACCAGACAATTTTAGGTACTAAATAATTTTTGTAATTAAATGTTTTTCATTTCTCTAAACACCCACTAGAAAAGAAAAACTGTCAAGATACTTCTTGTATGCTAAAATATCCAAATAACCTTAGTGAAAAAATGTAGATAACCAAGCTAACTTAATTTCCATTCCAACTGGCACCAGGCATAGAATTGATTCATTTGTAAAATCTACTCTAATACTTGTTATCATTTTTAATTTACTCTACATGGAAAATTACAAACACAGCAATTCTCATTTCAATCAACCAATTACACATTCACTTACTGGTAAAATCCACATCAATGAAAATTCAATATTGAATCACTCAGGCTGATACAGTCTCACATATATAGCATAATGACTATGTAAATTATGTGTCCTTTATGAATCACCCCTTGAAAATCAGTTAAAAATTTGAAAATGGCAATTTACAGACAAATGGGAAAGTTGTTCATCCATCTGTTGATAGTCAAGTCATGACATTTGGGCCCTGTAAGATGCAACTACCTGTAATCCCATATACCTTAATTATGCTGCATATTAAGTGCTTGCATTTTGGTAGTTGATTGTAATGTCATGTTACTAAGACAAGTGTGTAAATGTCTACAGTTAATAGTAATTGGTACTGTGCCAAACTCATGTGTAAATTCATCCATTTTGGTTACATATATTTCTCAATTTGTATACAAATTATTTACGGATTGATTAAATGTACAATTATATATATATATATATATATATATATAGAGAGAGATATGTGTGTGTGTGTTGATACATATATTTCCGAGTACTTTCGACATAAACAATACCCTGATGACGACATTGTGCTATTACAGGATAAGTATTGTAATGTTCATTGTTGTGAAAGACAAAAATTCACCTGAAAACTAAATTTCTTTTATGTGGAGTGCTGAGTGACTGCAGACACCATTTAAGGAGAGGTAAATAGGTATGTTGCAGAGTTATGAAATGAGTAGTAGAAAAAAAAAAAAATAAATAAATAAATAAAGGAAGGAAAGAAAGAACTATTAGTACAAACCTTTCAAACTATCTATTGTACACATTTTACACCATTTGTGGAGTATTCATAATTAATTTTAAGGTTTGGTTTCAATTTTTTAATATAAACAGCTTTGAGAATTTTTAGAGATGGTGGACGTATTATTCAAATGAAAACTTAGCTGCCACAACAAAGTTGTTCTGCGTCCAACACAAAATATATGTATCAACACAGTGATTTCCCCGCATCTTTCAATAATGACACAAAAAAAGATTATCCATGAATATGAAAGGATCCTATTGAGAACATGTCTAAGTTATTCAACAAAACATATTTCAATGAAAACATGCTGCTGAAATATATAAACACATACACCATGTATATCAGCATAGAAGGTGACCTTTTAACTTTAAAATGTCTTCCACAAAATAGGTGGCTGTCTTATACACCAGGTATAAAATGTGTACCTTAAATCCTCTGGTTTATGGTAAGTTGTTAGAATGGGAGATTTTCGATGGTAAGCTAACCACTGCACAATTATTTCCTACTGGAACAACTTCATTCATTATTATAATAATAAGAGTGTAGTGTAATAAAAATACTCTTACATTATATAAGATGTGGCATAAATGTAAGACAACAATAAAATATTTGTCAAGAGAAATTCAAAACCAACGTCAGACACTACAGCAAACTGCTAGCCTTGGGTGTGTTCAAAGCACTTTGCCAGACAGAGCATTCAGGAAAAAAAGATGTTCATAGTAATAATTCAAGAATAGACTGATAATCATAGCCAGTTGTTGCCAGCATGTGTGGAGATGTGAGCTCTCACTTTGTTACTAGCATTATCTAGGGTAATATCATTAGAATCCACCTATCACAAGATCCTATCAGGATCCCAACAACTATTTATCTGAGAACACTCTTGTATAATTTGTCCTTTTCTATGATTAGCATTTTTCTTTTTGGCATTTCAACTGACACACATTTTTACATGCCATATGAAGCCATTTAAAAATTGCAATCAAGAACAGTGGAATGAGTGAGTGGTTATCAGGGAAAAATCATTCAGGCTACCACAATAGCCTATCTGAAAACACAGCACCCACTCATGAAGTATTGTAGATTGTGGTAGTTAACTGACAAAATCACCCTACCATTTTTTTTCATTAGAATTTGAGTGAAAAGAAAGTATATACTTACTGAATTTATTTAATAAATTCAATACATTTTAAAATACGATTTAGCTGGGTGGGGTTTCTTGTATTGCAAATATAGCCTGAAACCTACAATTTAACATGAAAAATTGGGTTATCTTATAACTCAGCCACCTTGATAACAGCTTTTTGTTCAACACAGAAGCCTCCGCTTGTATCTTCACAACAATAACTACTGATAATATACAAACTGAGTTATCTCAAAATTGCACAAACATGCATTTTGTAATGTGTAAAATATGACCAAAGATGAAAAATAATAGTTTTAACAGTTTATTCAGTTTTCTTGATATGGTTAATTTATATATATTTTTTTTGCAATTTCTTCATATTTTCTTTCAAGATTTTAACACTGCTCCAAACTCACAAAGATGGAACAGCATTATAAATTTTTTTTTTTTTTATATGGCCTAAAAAAAAAAAAAAAAAAAAAAAAAAAATATTCATAAAAGCTTCAAGATATTTAATCACCAATTTTTGTGACAGTCAAGGAAATATGAATCATGTCACATATTTTCCAAAAGATACAATAAAGATTTGAAATACGACTTTAGAAGTTACATTTAAAAAAAAACAAAACAAAACAATACAAAACAGTCAGGCAGTAATGATGTAGCTGAGACTGTAAGAAGTTTTCACTTTTGGAATTTTTAAATAACACATCCAGAAAGTAACAAAAACTTAATCCTAAAAACAAAACAAAAAATTTGCAACAACTGATTTAGAAAACATTTATGAGTCAAGTGAATCATCTTCACGAAGGATTAATATCAGAATTTGCTTCTGCTGCTAAAACACGAGAGAAAAAGAAAAAAAGAGAAAAAGAAAAAAAGAGAAAAAGAAAAAAAGAGAAAAAGAAAAAAAGAGAAAAAGAAAAAAAGAGAAAAAGAAAAAAAGAGAAAAAGAAAAAAAGAGAAAAAGAAAAAAAGAGAAAAAGAAAAAAAGAGAAAAAGAAAAAAAGAGAAAAAGAAAAAAAGAGAAAAAGAAAAAAAGAGAAAAAGAAAAAAAGAGAAAAAGAAAAAAAGAGAAAAAGAAAAAAAGAGAAAAAGAAAAAAAGAGAAAAAGAAAAAAAGAGAAAAAGAAAAAAAGAGAAAAAGAAAAAAAGAGAAAAAGAAAAAAAGAGAAAAAGAAAAAAAGAGAAAAAGAAAAAAGAGAAAAAGAAAAAAAGAGAAAAAGAAAAAAAGAGAAAAAGAAAAAAAGAGAAAAAGAAAAAAGAGAAAAAAAGAGAAAAAGAAAAGAAAAAAGAGAAAAAGAAAAGAAAAAAGAGAAAAAGAAAAGAAAAAAGAGAAAAAGAAAAGAAAAAAGAGAAAAAGAAAAGAAAAAAGAGAAAAAGAAAAGAAAAAAGAGAAAAAGAAAAGAAAAAAGAGAAAAAGAAAAGAAAAAAGAGAAAAAGAAAAGAAAAAAGAGAAAAAGAAAAGAAAAAAGAGAAAAAGAAAAGAAAAAAGAGAAAAAGAAAAGAGAAAAAGAGAAAAAGAAAAGAGAAAAAGAGAAAAAGAAAAGAGAAAAAGAGAAAAAGAAAAGAGAAAAAGAGAAAAAGAAAAGAGAAAAAGAGAAAAAAGAAAAGAATGGTCTGGTTAGTAATTTTTTTTTTTTTTTTTTTTTTTTTTCAAATTCAGTGTTCAAATGATTTAATTATTTTTACTAAAAATCATCATTCCAAAATCAAATGTAAAATATGAGAGACTTGGATAAAAATAATTATATGACTTCATGCTACTACAGATCTAAGATTATTGATTATTAAATCATAAAATAAAATACAAATCTACTGGATGATAACTCATTCCAAAATGTAGTAAGAAATATGCCCACACACCCAATGTCTAATTATGCCAAAAATTGGCCTTATTAATTACAGAGAAACTTATTTGTTATTAAAATGCAATTAATGACTTCTCAGTTAGTCATTTTGGATGTCCTGGAGATGGGGGATCCAGCAGGGCTTTTCTACGTGCTGTTTCTTTAGACACATTGTTGTGGAGTTTATTCAGGCGTTCCTACGAAAAAGGAAAAATATTGTGAATACTAACAAGCAAAAAGCAGCGACTCCTTCATAGGTAAAAATATCAAAAACAAATTTAGACTACATTCATCCAAGCAAGAAGTTTCTGTTTAAATTATTACATTTACACTCATGAATTGATCTTTGAAAAGTTTAATATTAGGCTGGTGCAAAAATAATGGCGTTTTTTGACGTTAAAAAATACGTCAAAAAACTACATTATTTTTGCACCAACCTAATATTATGAGTATCAACTACTTGTTTGGATTTGTATTAAGAATATTAATTCAATTTATTATGGAATAAATTAGTTAAAAATGGACATTTAGAAACCATAAGCTGCAATAAAATGTGTTCTTTGAAAAACAGGGCATACAAGTCATTACAGATTTTTAAAACATTTATAAAATTAAAGGAAGAAATACATTGGCTATTAAATATGTCTGAAGCTTCAGTCAGGCTCAGACCTGATATTAGCCTGATAGCCACATTAATTTTATTTCATTCATATTTTTTTTTTTTTTTTAACTTACTTTCCATTTTTTCTTCTTTATTATGAACAAGATCAATGAAATTTATTTCAGTCAATATTTCAGAATGAAAATGATGCAATTCAAAGAATGTTTGTTGCCTGGAAATGGATATACTTGAATGCTGACTAACTCTGATAGCTGGAGTGTGACACACACACACACACACACGGTGTCAAAATTGACGGCAAGAAGGAATGTATTATGCATAATATGTATTTTAACTAATTTTTGTTTAATCCAAGTACAATTTTGTAATTTAAAATTGTTTGTTGTTAACATTAATAATTTAACAGTGTTCACTAATATTTCTATCCAACTGATGAATTTTCATTGGTGATCTCTTAATAATTTGTAAATTTGTTAAATGATACTGAATTGGAACATGATAAAAATTCTATTAAGAAATAGTTATACAATGCTAAAATTGTCTTGTAAACTTTATTATTATTAATATGCAGTTATTTAATAAAGAACTAAACACCAAACAGATTTATACAAACATTTTATTTATGCTTTATTCAAATTGAAATTTATAAACACCTAAGGAAAGATTATCTTCATAAATGTTACATATTTACAATCAAAATTATATTTACGGCAATAATTCCCAATATTTTTGTATAAACTTTGGAAGGACTGAATAATTCTTGACAGACTATCAACCTGTAATTTCTGAGTGTTTATTTTTAATCCTACTAAAAGCAACATAAAGATTTAAAATATACGTATAAAAAATGAGTTTCCTTTTCTGCTGCCTGATATAATTTCAGCTTTAATATTGTGTACTCATAAGGTTCTAATGAGTCTTGACCCATAAAATAAGCCCTTCTTTGGGTTGAGGTTACATATGAGCATAACAATTGCACTGACTTTTAAATGCAATTTCTAGGGGGCAATCCTGACACAGTGAGCTGATTTAGAAATTCAGTTCAATAGTTACATCCAATTTCTTTGTTAGGGAATTATTTCAAAACATTATGGATACATTATATTCTATCCCCCTTTTTTCTCTAAAATAGATCTTTTTATATTTTTTGTCAGAAGTTTCCAATATTTTAAAAAAAAACTTCCAATTCAGTCTATATTATTTATCAATATGGATTCAAGCAAATATTTATTAATCAAATGATTAAAATGAAAGGTCAGTATAAAATTAAAATTATTTAAAGGAAATTACATTAATTGTTGCAAAGTTGATGAATAAAATTAAATCATGTAGTTTTAAAGTGTATAGAGATGGATTAATTTTCATCTATTGTTAGATATTTTAAATTAACACAACTAGTCTGAAAATTAAGTTTGAGTTTAATATGCAAAAAAAAAAAAAAAAAAAAAAAAGGAAAAAGAAAAAGGATGAATGTGAGAAGGCGAAAATTAACACTTTGTTTTCTCGTTGCAACTACTTTTTTATCTTAATCATCAGAAAGTCAGTCGCCATTCTCTGGGGTATATAGGTAGGGAGGTTCACTTTGGCATATCAAATAGTGAATTCAACATATTGTTTGAGGCCTTCCCCACCTCCCAGCTTAACCAACCAATTCGCAACTGGATTTTGAAATGGAGATACAGATTCAAAGCTAGCTAAACTTTTCACAAAACTGACCATTGCTTCAAAGTTAGAAAGACATAAAATTGTACTTGTAATTGTACACTATTTAACTATGGTAATTGGCTAACTAATTAATCATAGAAATTAAAACAGGAAATATTTAAGGTGAAAAACAACTACCCCGAAAGATAGACTGATCGATGTTAAAAAAACAAAAAAAAAAAAAACAATGATTTTATTCTATTTATGAAAAAGATATTTTTCACAAAAGACAGTAAAACCATGGAAAAAGCCATGTGTGAGGTCTTGTCAAGTTGATTAATATCTTGCTGAGGGAGAGAGGAGGAAAAGCAAATATTTAGATATCGGCTAGACCATGGCAGTCATAAAAATTTCGGCTTGAGACGATCAGCAATACAAGTCAGGGAGAATCAATGTTAATTATCTTTCCAAGATATAGTTTATTTTTCTTGGCCACGGCAAAGAGAAGCAATGTGGTAATTATAAAATTTTGACATTGTCTCAACATAGGTGAGAGGATTGTTATTTTTTACCGTAACATGTCACTTCAGACGTTGAATGGCAATATGGGGTTTGTAAAATTTTGTCACGAGACAGAAAATAGAGTGGAGAATTGACATTTGGCGTGATAAAAGAATTTAATTTCTCAACGTCAAGAATTCCATTATAGAGCTAACTTCACAAAGTGACCAGAAGGCAAACTTTGACAGAGATTGATGGAGTCAGTAGTGATTTCTGTGTGGCCAAAGGATATAATAAAAATTTAATTGGCATATGGAATTCGTAAAAATTTTGGTCAATGAGAAAAAGGAGGATTTTGTAAACAAAAATTCTAGATTATAATTATAAGGAGGCCAGCTTAGCCACACCCACACAGCCGGGATGCCATTGGTTGAGTGGTAGCAGATAGGCGGAGGTGAATGGATGAGAAGGAAGGCGAAGTTATTAACGCCCACTGAAGGGATTGGTATGAGATATCAATATGACAGAGGAAGAGTCTAGGAGGATAGCTCTCCTTTGACTTTCCCCTCCCTTCTCCTATCCTACCAATAGCAAGTTATACTGACGAACGAAGTCAAGCCAGTGCCTAAGAACTAAATCAGCCGGAAAAGAACATGAGCAACGAGTGTCACTTGACCATTATCCTGCAACTGTTCGCATCAAACATAAAATAACTCTCAGGACATGGAACATTCGAACATTGAACAACTGTGGCTAGCTACATAATGTGAAAAAAGAAATGAACAGGCTAAAAATCAACATCCTAGATGTATGTGAAATCAGATGGCCAAACAACGGAGATTTCATCAGTGACAAGCACAGAATTATTCATGCCAGTGGAGAGAAAAATGACAAAGAAGTAGGACTTAGATAAAACACTTAAGAATTGCGTGCTGAGATACTGATAGCTATCCAAAAGAATTCTGGTAGTCAAAATGATAGGAAAGCCTTTCAACATATCTATAAGAATAGTGTACACACAGACAGAGCCAAGTAATGAAAAAAAAATCAAAACTTTCTACTCAAAGCTGGATAATGCCAAAGCTCTTTGCAAATCATAGGAATTCATCATTATCATGAGAGACCTAAATACCAAAGTAGGCAGCGAGCAGGGAGGGGATATAGCCAGAAAATTTGGACTAGGTACCTGCAGCGAACATGGAAGAAAATGGATTTGATGACCAAGTAATAGCCAAGATATGGTTCCAAGATCATCAGAGACTATTATGGATATGGAAGAGCCCAGGAGGAGACACTAAAAACCAAACAGACTATATAATTATCAACAAAAAATTCAGGAATGCAATTGTTCACTGCAAAACCTACCCAAGGGCTAACTGCAGGAGCAATCATCACCCTGTTATATATAATCTAAGAGTGAAAACTATGGAAACAGAAAACGCCTGCTGCAGTACCACAAACTCCTGAGCGACCCGAACCCGAAAGAAAAATATACGGAAAATGCTAAAAGAATATACAAGGGACACAATGGAAACTTGGAATATGAATCCCAAAGATGAAAAAGAAAATCGAATGGATGATAGAGGAGATTCTCAAAATGATGCAAAGGAGACAGAAAACTGCCACAATACAGAACAGAATACAGAAAATTACACAAAGAAATAAGGAACAAATGCAGACAGGCTAAAGAAGAGTGGCTAAACAAAACTGTACAGAAATAGAGAGATTAAGTACCACAAACAAAGGAGACATGCACAAACAAATAAGGCAACTAACAGGACAGTAGACATGCTCGTCAACAGGCTGCTTAAAATCAAAGGACAATACACTCATATTAGAGAAGGAAAAAAATTCTTCAACGCTGGGGCAAGCATATTGGTGAACTCTTCCACAACAAAAGGGAACAACCAGCAATACACAGAACTACTGATGGAACTGAAATTCTAAAAGCCAAAGTAGAAGCTTCACTGGCCAAATTGAACAAAAACAAGGTGGCAGGGCCAGACAGAATCATAATGGAAATGGCAACAACCTTAGATGAATTTGGCATAGACAAAATCACAGAAATAATAAATGACACCTACAACAGTGGGGACATACCAGAGGATTTCAGCAGATCTATTTTCATAGCACTACCTAAGAAACCAGGGGTAAACAAATCCAGGCTCCACCCAACTATCTGCCTAGTGAGCCAAGTCACAAAACTCATCATCATCCATATTCTGATAAATAGAGCATTCAGCAGAATCGGGCCAAAGATAGGAAAAGAACAGTGTGGGTTTGTCAAAGACACAGGAACAATGAACTTTATATTCATGCATAGAATATTATCTGAAAGAGCACTACAGATGCAGAAGTACATGCATCCGTTTTATAGACTACACAAAGGTATTTGACAAAGTAAGCCACAAGGACCTGCTAGAACTGCTCAGCAACCTTGATTTATTCAGGAAAGATATCAAAATAATCAAGAGCCTATACTGGCAGCAAGCAGCATGCATGTGCATCGAGAAGAATTCAGTGAATATACAAGAATAGAGAGGTGTAAGGCAGGAATGTTTCTTCTCACTGGAATTATTCAACCTATACAGCAAGGCAATTATGAGGGAACTGTAAATCCTAGCGGAATTCATCACTGGTGGCCACAAACGTACAAACATAAGATACACAGATGAGAGGGTACTTGCAGCAGACATGGAAAAGAAACTGATAAACCTCCTACAGAAGGTGGAAAAGGAGAGCATGAAGATAGGACTAACCATAAACTACAAGACAGAATGCATTGTGATCAGTAAAAGGATGAGCCCAAATGCGATTTCCAGGTCAAGCATGCTAAAAATCAAACATGGGTGGCAGTTTATATATCTGGGAAGTGCTCTGATGGAGGACAATAGGAGTGACGCTCAGATCTGAAGATGGATTGAGATGGACAAGGATACATTTCAGAAGCTCGGCAGAGTAGTGCAAAAAAGAAAAGACTACTAAGCTGCTACATGACATCTGTCCTCCTATACGGCAGCAAATATTGAATGTGAGCAACGACAAGGTTCCGGGGAGGATGCAAACAAGGAGGAAGCTTATACTTGATATAAGGAACAGGCAGATGAAATGTCAGGGACACGATGAGAAAGGAGGGCATAAAGAATCTCATATTCACGGGATGAATAGAGGGAAAAAGAGATAGGGAAAAGCAGTGTATGATATACACATACATGTATATATACATATGCACATATATATAATTATTTAAAAATTATTTGTTTGCTACATAAGACTTCTCATGTTTAAAAACTAGAGCCAAAAACTTCAATATAATTATTTGAATTAAGTACCAAGCTCTGTTCCATCTTCAGGCAAAATGTTTGGAATAATAAATTCTTGAAATTTATATATGTTTGGAATAATAAATTCTTGAAATTTATATATGTTTGGAATAATAAATTCTTGAAATTTATATATGTTTGGAATAATAAATTCTTGAAATTTATATATGTTTGGAATAATAAATTCTTGAAATTTATATATGTTTGGAATAATAAATTCTTGAAATTTATATATGTTTGGAATAATAAATTCTTGAAATTTATATATGTTTGGAATAATAAATTCTTGAAATTTATATATGTTTGG